>BQNB010025611.1:0-59461 GCA_026074375.1 Tanacetum coccineum | reverse complement strand
CTTCAACCCCGACGCCAACGAGAAAAATGAAGCATTTGAATAATACTCCTTAAGTTACTATCCGTCCACTCACCAATAAATAATTGACTTGTTGGATCGGATCGTGCGTGGTATACAGTTAGATCTACCTTCAAGTGGGCTGTTCATTTGTAGTTGTATTTAGTATTGCGATGTTTTCTTTAACGTTGTTGAAACATTAATAAATTCCTATTTTACTGAAAAAGAGATTGGAGATGATTATGTGATATTAAAATGAGTTTTCGGAGACAGTATGGGTGTCGGCCAAAGTGTCAGCTTGCCAGTTGCCATATGGTGTGCCATGGTGGTGTAGTAATTGGCCGACACTCTCGCATCACTATTTGACTCTTTTTTTTATGAACAAAACTATTCGACTCTTTCAAAACATGATTTTATACAAGTAAAATATTTATATCTTATAATATGAGGTGCATTTAATACCGGATACCTTATGTCGATCACCTCCATATTGCGAAGAAACATTCACTCAAAGTTACAATTTGTCCTATTTTATTCTTTTTCTATAACCATTTCTTTATTACAATGAAACTTGAGAATGAGATAAAAGTATAATATTACGAGATCTTACCAACACATTTACTTTTTAAATCTTAAATTAAATCTTGGGTAATGGTTATGTAACGTTATTTTTAACTGAAGATTGTTGTCTTGCTAGTTGGTTTAAGCTTTCTTCTACAAGTATCATGGAGAGCTATGGTAAAAAAGTGCGAGATTATATAAATACATCACTAGCTATTTGAAATGACGTCATTTAGCACCTGCTCACTTTCCCGCTTTCAATTGGGCTCGTAAGATTCGGCTCGATCTGTTTTTCTTATTATCCTCAATTCATCTTCAGAACTCTAAAACCTCCCACAGAATCCTAGGTAACATAGAACCCTAAACACACACATCATATCACCGCTCATACAATTGCCACAATATTACAAAATGAACTTTAATTGATATTAATTTTTTGAGTAAATGCTATAAATATCTAATATATTCATCAAATTAACTCATTGTGCTCTCTCTATCAATTTAATTCTTATTACAATTCCTCGTAAAGTCAAAAACTTTTACTTCATGTAACTTAAACACTCCCTGTTTGACACACAACACAAAAAAACCATAGAGATCGAAATCGTAGATCTGTTGAAATTGTTTTCGACTGGTTAAAGAGAATTAACTCAAATGATGATTATAATAGTTTTATACCGTTGAATTGCATTATAAGCCATTATTTTTCTTAATCGTGGTTTTTGTTTAAAACCTTAATTATGCACCTCAAACATGTTTTAGGAGACGAGTTTGCTAACGAAACATTGAATAAGATCTCCTTTATGTTTTAACGATGACAAATAAAAGTTTGCAACACTAAAAATCACAAACGATAGTAAAAAACCGCCAAAACTAGAACGATGGTTCTCGCGCACTGGGGACGCACCAGCACGTGGCCAGTGCGCCAGACACTATTAAGGTTTGGCACATTTTTTATTTGCTGGCTTTTCTCTTACCCGACACATGTCTATCTTTAAATACATGTATGAATATGACATTTGGTTTATTAGAAACACTCGAATCGAGGTTTAGAATTAAAAAGGAGCAAAAAGAAGTCCTCCCGTTTTTGACAAAATGGCAACTCATTTTCTTTATTATAGCACCCCCAATTTCGGATAGCAGCGAAAGGCAACCGAGGGTACTACTTCATAGCACAAAGTACAAGTTACAGAAAATGACCTCCATATGAAACGTTTTGAAAAGGTACACATTCGATATATTTAAACATCAGAGATTACATAATAAGAGGTCCCAACTGTTGTACGATTAAAAAGTATTTTTAAAACGTTATCGAATGGTAGCAATGATGCAAAAGCCTTCAAAATATGTCGTACGACTCCATGCCAAGCTAACACCTTAGGTACATGAGATAAACATGCAAAAAAGTCAACAAAATTGTTGAGTGAAATTTATAGGTTTATAAGTAAGTGATGGACTACAAGATTTTAAGTATTCGTGACTATTCTAACACATACAAAAGTCGTAAAGCATATATTATTTGGTAAGCTCATGATACCGAAACGTTAACCCTGCAATAAAAGTTACATTAGAGGTTGCCCATCGTTGGTAAATTACTATCTTACCTAGTATTCAAATACAATGCGTCCATTTGACATGGTAATCAGATGTTACATACTCGGACGGGAGTTGTCAGACCTAATAGATCTATTCACAGCATTCTCGTTTACTTCACAAAAAGTAATTAACGATTCATGATATTGGGACTTGTTTTTGGCAATAGTGGACTTAGGCAATAATAATATAAGGAAAAACATTCATTTAAAGCACTTGCGTCCATAAATAAAAAAGTAAAGTAGCATGTATCTCCCCTAAAAAGTTTATAAAACAGTTAAACGAGTAAAAGTGGGGCTATGAACTCACCTTAAGCAAATCGTTAACAACAACGAGAATAAAGCGACGAGAAGCCGAGAAAGTCCTAGAAGCAACCTAAAAATATCATTGCATCTTAGGTTTTATATATATTGCGCGTAAATATTCAATAAAACTTTTATAAAGTTTTTATATTGATTATACCTTGTACTTGGTATTTTATAAAGTTTATAAGACAATTGGCCCAAAAATGTCTAAATTTAAATAATTCCAAGCCCAATAATATGGGCTGTTAGGATTTTCTGAATTAGCCCAACTTTAGAATCCCATATCTCATAAACCGTAAGTGTTCATTATTTGGTTTTTATGTCTACAGAAAGGTAATTGAGTCTATTATTCCGATGTGTGGGTCCTACCACCTTGGTTCTTAGGTAAATGGTGTTGAATGGCTAAAAATATTTCAAGTGTCAAATCTGTTAACTTTCCAGATTACATCAGTCTCGAGAAAAAGGCAGTAACTCCTAAACTACAAGTCCATTAGGGATGGTTCAACTGGCCATGTTTAAGTTAAGGTGTCCTCTACATTTTCTATTTTTATACCAACAATAAGTTTTGTACAAGTTTTAAGAGTTTTTAGCCATTGAAATCAGGTGTGCAGATTTAGACTCCTTTTACCATTTATTTTCTAATTAACTCATCGAGTATCGTCACGACGCGTGCCACCTGGGGAATCGAAGCTAAAACATAGATCTACAACCTCATATTTTTACCTAAGCCTCGAGGTATACTGATTTTTACAGGTTACTTCATTAATGCTACTGACCAAATATGTCCCAAATAGTTTTGATAAAATCAAGTTTTCTTGTGTTTTTCTTGTTTTAAATACCAAGTAAAATGCTAATCTTGTAAAATAAATGTATGAAACATGTAATATATGAGTAGATCTCATAAAAATAAAGAGTATGATCATATTAAAAAATATGAACATAAAAAGTATGGATGATCCTTACAAAGGAAATGATGGTGAAATGATAAGAACAATGGATCAAGAACACTAGAGATTCAACTAAATCAACATAATCACTAGCTAAACTCTTGCAAACCCGTTGATGAAAATCAACTAGAATCCAATAGAGATGATGAGTTTTGATGATGTTTGAGGTGAATAAAACGAAGAACACTAAAGTTTTAACGCTTTATTAATAAAGAACTAAACAAAATCAAAATGAAAGGTGTTTGTGGTGTGGATGATGGTTCGGAAAAAGGGGGAGAAGGACGATTGAAAAGTGTGTTAAGAGATCTATGTGTAGGAATGGAAGAAGATGTGGTGAGTATGCATCTCAACATGTAAGATGTGTATGACATATGTCTTGTGCATGCATTATAAGATGCTTAGTAATTCACTCATGGGACAAGTGTCTCATGAGGCGTGTCACACACATAATTTAGTTAATTAAAAGTATTAAGTGTAGTATACAAAAGGATAATGGTGCAAAGGTGGTGCATACTTGAGCTAAAAACGCAAAACGTGCAAAGTTTACGTAAAAACAGGAAATAAATTCACGACATATAAAATATATATACGTAAGATGATAAAAATGTATAAAACATGCAGATTAAATTTTAGTCTAGAGTTGGGTTAATATTTAATCTACGTTTTATGACATACGCGGAATAACCTATCCGGTTACCCGTAAAAATTTAATTTACGCAAAATTAGAATAAATAGTAGAAATACGAGGTTAAATAATGACCTAAAAATTACGAATTGCTACTGTCTCCCCACGTTAAGGGAACTCCGTCTCGGAGTTCAATTTGCGTTATCCGTTGACGGCATGTCCGAGAAAAGGTGAGGGTACTTGTTTTGAAATTAGTCTTCACTCCCCCAAATGAATTCAGGTCCTCGCCAAAAGTTCCAATGAACTTTGACGTTAGGGATATGACTCTGCTTCAGTTGTTTGACCTCACGGTCTAATATCTCTATAGGTTCCTCGATAAAGTGCAGCTTGCCGTCGAGACATATTTCATCTAGTGGAATAACAAGGTTTTCATTCGATAAGCATTTCTTTAGGTTTGAGACATGAAAGGTGTTATGGATTCCATCGAGTTCCCGCGACAGTTCAAGTTTGTATGCTACCGGACTAACCCTAGCCAGGATTTTAAATGCTCTGATGTATCGTGGGCTTAACTTATCACGTTTCCCAAAATGGATCATGCCAACCTTTAACATAACCTTGTCTCCAACATTAAATTTCAAGGGTTTACGCCTTACATCAACATAGTTCTTCTGCTAACTATGAGCAACTTGCAAACGGTTTTTGTTTTAAACAATCTTCTCCGTTGTTTCACGAATAATTTCTAGGCCTATGAGTTGGCTATCTCCAATCTCACTCCATCAAACGGGTGATCGATACTTTCGATCATAAAGTGCCTCAAAAGATGCGGCGTTGATGCTCGCGTGATAACTATTGTTGTAAGAGAATTCGACTAATGGCAAATGCTTATCCCATCCATTTCCAAAATCGATGACACATGCATGTAACATGTCTTTTAAGGTCTGAATGGTCCTTTCACTTTGACCACCGTTTTGAGGGTGATAAGCAGTACTCATGTACAGACTGGTTCTCAAGGTACTCTAGAGTGACTACCAAAACCTAGATGTAAATCGGCTATCTCTATCCGAGATAATCGATACTGGCACTCCCTGCTTGGAGACAATTTCCTTTAAGTAGAGTAGAGTAAGTCTCTCCATACCGTTTGTTTCCTTAATTGGTAGAAAATAGGTAGATTTGGTAAGGCGATCGACGATGACTCAAATGGTTTCATAACCGCTCGATGTCCTAGGAAGTTTGGTGATGAAGTCCATAGTGATCCGTTCCTATTTCTATATAAGAATCTCAGGTTGTTGCAATAATCTTGACGGGTTTTGACATTTCTCCTAGACTTTAGAACATGTCAAACACTTTCTGACATAAGTGGTGATTTCAGCTTTCATATTCGTCCACCAATATAGTTGCTTCAGATCACGGTACATCTTGTCCAATTCATGGTGAATGAAATACTTGGACTTATGCAATTCGTGCATAATCAAGTCTCGTAGTTTTACAAAATTTGGCAACCAAATTATGTTCTTAAAGCATCTGGTTTCATCAGGACGAGTCTCGAATGACTTGTCCATCCCTCGTGGATTTTCTTCCTTAAAATTCTCTTCTTTCATTGCCTCAACTTGAGCATTCAAAATTTAGGCAGGAAGTTTGGTGTGAATCTTCATGATTAAGGCTCGAACACATAACGACTTAATCCTTTCCTTTTGGCTCAAGACATTGGCTACGACGTTCGCCTTTCCTGGTTGATAATGAATCTCACAATCGTAGTTAATGAGAAGCCTGATCTATCGGCGCTGTCTCATGTTGAGTTCATTTTGGTCAAGAAAATACTGGATACTCTTATGATCCGTATACACCATATACTTTGTACCATATAGGTAGTGTCTATAAAGTCTGAGAGCAAAAACAACAACACCCAATTCTAAATCATGTGTCGTGTAGTTCTTGTTGGGAATTATAGATTTGATGAGAAAAAAGAAACAAGTAATGGAACAAAAGGATCAAAATCATCATTAAGGAATTCTACAAGCTGGTGGAGAATTATGGAAGATTTGGTCAAAAGATATCAAAAGATGAAGATTTGGAAGATCTCCTTAAGAAGATAAAGATAACAGAAGATATTTCTTAATGTTTATAAGATTTACTTATTTATATCTTTATGTTAACTTTCTTTGTAAGTCATGATCTCTCTATATAAAGAGATCATAGACACATAGTTTTAGTATCCAAAAAAACGTGTGTGTGTACACTGGATCAATGTAGACGTCTAGTTTGTGTGGTGTAGCCTCAAGGCAATTAAGGTTTCTTTAATCCCTGTTACAGGTGGTAACACGATCTATACTGATCATATAGATTTGAGGCTTGGTGGAAACGTATGGTAATAAAACCTTGTTCAAATAACATTGATGTTCTTTATTTAATTCCGCTGTGCATATTGTTATCATTGTTATTGTTAATCCTAGATATAAGTTCTAATCAAACTGAGCTTAAACGATCTAAGGAGTTCTATCAGACTCCACAATTGGTATCAGAGCCTCGTTCGATCAAGGATCAACAAGGAGTTTTATGTCGAATTATGAAGGAACAATGCAAAAATTTTCTTTTTTGTTTTAAGCCAATTTGTGAACGGATTCCAGACCACTTTATACACTAAAAAAAGCGTCGTCGGGATACTTAAAAAAGGTACCCTAAACAGAGGGTTACAATAGTCCTGCTCGCGTTGGTGTTTCTACTGCCAAAGGTAAAAACGATTACTACTCAAGCCTTATCCGTTAACAATGTAATCCTGCTTATCTATAGAGGTAGTACTATGCTATCTATAGAGTTAGTACGCTAGTTTTTTTTAAACCTGTTTACTACTGTTATTGGTAAAGCAAGAATTGGGTACTATCAAGTATACGAGATGTTCTAAGTATATAAACTTAATGTTTCCAATGCCATGGGACTATTAACGTTGTTAGTTAACACATTAGTGCTGCCAACAGTACTAAGTTCTAAGGTCGAAGAAACCTTAATGCTGCCATGAAGGATTAATGCTGCTAGTTTTGTGATTGCAAGTGGTTTATGTTTCAAGTCTACTTAGTACTGTCCAAGGATGATTTGTACTGCCAGTAATAAGAGTTAATGCTACTTGGGCTCGAAAACAAACATGATGTATCTAAAGTCTATGTAACTTAATAACTGCCAACAAAACTTTTATATTGACCAGCTGGAATCAAATAGTATCAACTGCAGTTTCATTAGATAACATACAGTAACATTGATAGAAGGATATCAGACACACACACCGAAAGAAAGTTTTTTGGTTTTGGTTTACATGTTTCTTAAACCGAGATATAAAGGCTCTTTATAGATTGTATGAATTAATTATTTACAAGAAGATTGTTAAGACTTATATTAACGATTGAAGTGGAGTTACTTGGGTATGTTGTTTTATCAAAACTTAAAAGGCTTACTACATTTAAAGAATAAGGGGTTTTTTTTTTGTTCTTTTTGTTTTTTCAATGTTTGATTGAAGACTAGTCAAAATCAGCCAAAAGGTGTGTGATCTATAAACCTTATGGTGCTCATCTCACATTGCTATCACTTTTATGTTGTCACATAGAAGATGAGGATATTTGTCAAGATGTTGCGATCTACTTATATTTATAGATTTATTTATAATTTGACTCAAGTGGATAGTACATAGATCCATGATCTTAACTTCATGGGAAGCTTTGATTTTATTAAGGCTTTATGATGAAGTTCGTACAAGAACATGTTTGTTTTGTCATCATCAAATAGGAGAAGATTGTTGAGAATTATTAATTTGATGAGACAAAATAAATAAAAGAATGAAACAAGAAGGACTTAAACGCAAAGCTGGAATTCTTCAAAAGATGGAAGATTTTGAAGATTCTAAAAGATATCCTTAAGAAGATAAAAGATATAGAAGATAAAGATAAAAGTTAGTAAGATATTATTTGTTTCCTAATTATATTTGTTCTTATCCTTTGTAAACCTAGATGATCTCTACCATATAAAGAGACATTAGGTCGTGTAGTTGTATATATCCAGAAAAGTGTGTGTGTGTACACAAAGAAAAATGTAGACGTCTATAGTGGTGATGTAGCCTCAAGGTAATCAAGGTTTTCCTTAATCCCTGTTACTGTTAGAGATAGGTAACTACATTATTCTGATCAAATAATATTGAGGCTTGGTGGAAATGTTTGAATATAACTTTGATGTTCTTATTTATATTTCGCTGTGCATTATATTATCATTGTTATTGTTCATCCTAGATATAAGTTCTAATCAAACTAGAGCTTAAAACGATCCTAACAAGTGATATCAAAGCCACAAGGCTCTTGATCTAGGATCTACAAGGTGTTTTTGATGACGAGTTTATGAAGAAAAGAATGTTCAAGTTTTCTGTTTTGGGTACTAGTCACATTCGGCAACACTAGGGTTTGTCAAACCCTAATTATAATCAAAATAGAAAGCATGTTTTTATGTATAAACGACATCAAGGGAAGGGCAACAAGTGTTTCTTGGTTCGATATTAATGTTGTGTTACACTAAACACGATGCTTCGTTTAAGGAGAATGCTAACTTGTGACGGATTCGTGACAGCTTTGTGACACTAAAAAACGTCGTCTAGATACTTAAAAAAAGGTATCCTTAAACAGTGGTTACAAGTTAGTACTGCTCCCGTTGATGTTTCTACTGCCAAGGTAAAACATTATACTACTAGCCTTATCTTTGAAGGTTAGTGCTGCTGCTTATGATTATTAGTGCTGCTTATGTAAATTAGTGCTGCCAGGAGACGTTAATACTGCCAAGTAACTGGTGAATGCTGCCAAAGGAAGATTAGTGCTGCCAGCTCATGTTAATGATGTTATCACTAAAGGTTAATGCTGCTAGTTTATACTTAGTGCTGCTAGTATGATTAATACTACTAGTATATTTTTAATGCTGCCAGTATTAAGTTTCTGTTGTTAGGGTAAATTTTAACAGTTACTACTGTTGGACTTAAACCAAGGTTTGTGCTGCTTATATATTTAATATTGCCTATAAAAAGATGTTTTCTACTGTTGGTTACTACTGCTTGGTTTAAGGGGAAGCTAAAGTTATTGGATTCAGATTCACTTAAATGTTTAAAGGCTCGTTTTTTTTGGGATTTCTTGAATTAATTGGTTACGAAGATGGTTATTTATCACTTATTTGACGATGAAGTAGGTTTACTTAGGTACGTGTTCTTATTATATCTCAAATGGCTTACAACGTTTAGAGATAACTTGTTCGTGCTTACAATGTTGTGACGAAGACTTGACGAATCTAGCAAAGGTGAGTGATCTACAAACTTATGGTGCTCAATGCTCACATTTGCTATCACTTAGTGTGTGTCTCATAGAAGATGAGGATTTTTGTCAAGAGGTTGCGGTCTACTTATATTTCACAGATTTATTTATAAGTTTGGAGTCATGTAGATAGTACAAGACATAAGACACAAGTTTGGGTTGTTTCACTTCAGCATTAAGTTCGTAATACTTAGTTTTCTTCATCAGTAATCATTACATAGAGCCTATTGAATTGAAGATTTAAGAGATGGTTAACATATGGGTTTCAGGGGAAGCTTATTGCTAAAATGTTTAACCATTAGGTTATGTTCATGCACCACTTTAGGTGAAAGGTTTCATTACTACTGCTAGTTGTTTATTACTACTGCTAGTTTAAGTTTCTACTGTCTTAAATTCATTATTCTTATTATGCGTCATGGAGGGTAATTTGAGACATTAAAAGACTGGATTAGTAGTGTAATATTTGATTTGCAGTTGTAAAGATTCAAGTTGCTGGGAATTATTGGGAATTATAGATTTGATGAGACAAAAAAAAACAAGTAATGAAACAAAAGGATCAAAATCGTCATTAAAGAATTCTACAAGATGGTGGAGAATTATGGAAGATTTGGTCAAAAGATATCAAAAGATGAAGATTTGGAAGATCTCCTTATAAAGATAAAGATAACAGAAGATATTTCTTAATGTTTAAATAATTTACTTGTTTATATCTATATGTTAACTTCCTTTGTAAGTCATGATCTTTCTATATAAAGAGATCATAGACAATGGTTAACAGATGGGTTTCAGAGGAAGCTTATTGCTAAAATGTTTAACCATCGAGTTATGTTCATGCACCACTTGAGATGAAAGGTTTCATTACTACTGCTAGTTGTTTATTACTACTGCTAGTTTAAGTTTCTACTATCTTAAATTCATTATTCTTATTATGCGTCATGGAGGGTAATTTGAGACATTAGAAGGCTGGATTAGTAGTGTAATATATGATTTGTAGTTGTAAAGATTCAAGTTGCTTATCTTTACAAGACCCCTATTGGATTATGACAAAAAGGGGAAAAAGATTACAGAGATAGGATTTGCAGCTTATTATGTGTGGTGACATGGCATGGTACAAAGGAAATCTACTTAAGGGGAAGTTTGTTTCATTTAGGGAGATCTATGATCTCAACTTCAGGGGAAACTTTGATTTTATTAAGGCTTTATGATGAAGTTCGTTCAAGAACATGTTTGTTTTGTCATCATCAAATAGGGGAAGATTGTTAGGAATTATTGATTTGATGAGACAAAATAAATAAAAGAATGAAACAAGAAGGACTTAAACACAAAGCTGAAATTCTTCAAAAGATGGAAGATTTTGAAGATTTTAAAAGATCTCCTTAAGAAGATAAAAGATATAGAAGATAAATATAAAAATGAGGAAGATATTATTTTTTCCTAATTATATTTGTTCTTATCAAATCAATAATTCCCAACAGTTCTCCTCGTGAACTTAAGTTTTCGGGAAGCATATGCTATAACTTTTTCCTTTTTCATCAACACTGCGCCTAAACCTTTGTGTGAAACATCACAATAAACCACAAAGTCTTCGGTTCCTTATGGTAAAGCCAAAATTGGTGCATTACAAAGCTTCTACTTTAGTAGTTGAAATGTTTCTTCTTCTTCCTCGCCTTATTCGTACTTCTTATTCTTTTGAGTCAACTTGGTCAGAGGTTTAGCTATCAAGGAAAAACCTTCGATAAACCTTCTGTAGTAACCCGCAAGTCCTAAAAATTGTCGTACCTCGGTTGGAGTTGTTGGTGCAACCCAATTTTTGATAGCTTTGATCTTAGCAAAATCGACATGAAGGCCTTGAGTATCAATTACATGGCCGAGAAATTGCACTAATTTCATCAAAATTTATATTTAGAGAATTTTGACGTACAATTGCTCCTTCTTTAGTAATTCTAAGATAGCCTTCAGATGTTCCTCGTGTTCTTTCTTGATTCGAGAGTAAATTAGAATATCGTCAATGAACATGATCACAAACTTGTCAAGATATGGTTTTCACACCCAGTTCATCAGATCCATGAATACCGCTGGTGTGTTGGTCAAACTAAACATCATCACCTAGAACTCATAATGATCGTAACGAGTCATAAATGTTATTTTTAGGATATCTTCTTCTCGGACTCTAAGCTGGTGGTAATCTGATCGCAGATTGATCTTTGAGTAAACATTAAAACCTTGTAATTGATCAAACAAGTCGTCAATTTCTTAGAAGTGGGTAACGGTTCTTTATGGTTTATTTGTTAAGTTCATGGTAGTCGATACATATTTGGAAGGATCTGTCCTTCTTCTTAACTATAATACTGGTGCTCCCTAAGGTGATGAGCTTGGTCGAATAAACCATTTATCCGAAAGTTCTTGCAATTGTTTGGATAATTATTTCATTTCTGATGGAGCTAACCGATATGGTGCACGTGCTACTGGTGTTGCGCCAAGCACAAGGTCAATCTGAAATTCTACTTGGCGAGTTGGCGGAATTCCCGGTAAGTCTTCAGGAAACACCTCCGAAAAATCTCGAACGATGGGCACATCCTCCAATCGTTTCTCTGCCGATTTCTTTTCCGTTACATGTGCTAGGAACACCTGACATCCTTTCTCCATGTACTTTCGGGCTTTTATACATGACATGACACTTAATCGGGATCTGTTTCTATCGCCCTCGATTGTTAGTATCTTGTTGTTATAGGCAATGCGAACAATCTTGTCATCACATACGATAACCGCATAATATTCGGATAACCAATCCATCCTAATAACAACATCAAGACTTCTAAGTTCGATCGGTAATAAGTCACTGTTAAATGGCTGGTTTAGAAAATTCCTTAATTGTGACCATACTTGTTGGTGAATTGTCCTAGGGTGACAAGTAGTGTAACTCGACTTTCGGTTTAGGATTTGGCGTATAATAAGGCTAAATTAATATAATAAGGTGGTGTAAATGTCTATTTAGTTATTGTGTTAACTAATACAAATGCTCATGACATGTACCTCTTATGTATACGTACACAAAATTTTGCTTTTTGAAAATATAAGTAGAAAATTGATTTTGGCCAAATTTTAAAGTGACTACCCCTAACATAGCATGGTCTTTCTTGAATTAGACATAGGTGATCAGGCTATGTATAATTAAGGACTAACGATGCCATGCTCATTTTCGTCAAACAAGTGTTATGTTTCTCAGAGTTAAATGGTATAAACCATACTGTTTATAAGGTAGTAGCCAAAACGATTTATAAAGTAACAAAACAGTTCATAAGATGAAAGCGGAGTAGTTTATAAGATGACAACAAAATAGTTTATGAGCTGACAGTAAAATAGTTTATGAGCTGACAGTAAAATAGTTTATAAGATGATAGTGAAATGGTTTATAAAGTGGTAATAATTCAGGAAAGGTAACGGACCGAATCGTTAGGACACATAAAAATTATAGAGGGTTTAAAAACATTCACACAATACAATGAAATTCATAGGAATGTACTAGTGTAAATCTCTTAGGGGAATACGGTCCAAGAAGGCTTCGACTTAGGTCTCTCTATGTAAGGCAGGAAAAATCTCCCCTTAAGCATTAGCATGATCTAAAACGACGTTAGGGTTCCATGAGCTTTTCCTTTATTTCCCTTCTGGTTATCAAAATTTTGATTCTTCAACTTCAAACCCTCACTCCTATAATGCCCTTGCTTTCCACACTCATAGCAAGTAACTTCACTTTTCTGTTTTGCCACGGGGGCCCTCTGAGTTGTTGCAGGAACGGGAGTCCTACAATTCACAGTCATATGAACAACTCTCTTGTGGTTACCGTACTTATGCGTGCATGGCCCAGTATGGAGCAACTTACACTTGTTGTAGAAAGGTAAATTTCTTGCATATCCGTTCTTGTTATTCGGTCCAACATTTTAAGCTTTCACGACCATTTGTCGTTTATTTTTTATCCCGTGTTGTTTTGGAAACCTCCTTCCCACTTCATTTTGTTGTTAGAATTCCTTGCAACCTTGGCTCCCTGACGTACGACCCGAACTATCGATTCATGAGCCATGTGGAATTTTGTCTCGTAAATAGCAATAGCCTCAATAACATTAGTAACTCGCTGAGCTATAATCTGCTTAATCTTAACGAAACTCATTTCTTGTCTCGTTGTCGGCATTTTATTCAAAATCGAACGGAGTAAAGAAAAATGAAATAAGCCGGGTTCTAAAAGTAGGTGTTCTAAGACGGGACATTACGAGGGGACAAGTTAATATTCGTATTCCAATTAACCGACATGTTTCTATGCGATGGGTTACGAGACGACGTATGTGTTTCAAAAGTATGAGGCGAGTGTTCAAACTCGGAGTCAGATAGTAAAGTAACCGGTGGGATCGACAAACTGTGACGAGTTTCGACATCGTCTAAGATGATATTATGTAAAGTTATGAAAAAGTTGCGAATATCATTGTATTACTTACAATGTCTGGGCAAGGTTTAGAGACCATTGTGTCACTCAACAATGTCTTGTAAAAAGTTTTAGGGACCATTGTGTAACTCACAATGTCTTGAAAAAGTTTTAATATTTATATAAATAACCTTTATATAAAAAAAATATAGTGATGCTCTGGTAAGTAAGCATAAATGGTAAAAAATAGTTAAACATTTATATGAATTACCTTTATATAAATAAGTAGTGATGCTATGATAAATAAGCATAAGTTGTTCAGAAAGTATATGTGCACAGAAAGAGTGTAAGGCAACAATGGGAATTCTAAACGTATATATTCTTCAAAAGATGGAAGATTTTGAAGATTTTAAAAGATCTCCTTAAGAAGATAAAAGATATAGAAGATAAATATAAAAATGAGGAAGATATTATTTTTTCCTAATTATATTTGTTCTTATCAAATCAATAATTCCCAACAGTTCTCCTCGTGAACTTAAGTTTTCGGGAAGCATATGCTATAACTTTTTCCTTTTTCATCAACACTGCGCCTAAACCTTTGTGTGAAACATCACAATAAACCACAAAGTCTTCGGTTCCTTATGGTAAAGCCAAAATTGGTGCATTACAAAGCTTCTACTTTAGTAGTTGAAATGTTTCTTCTTCTTCCTCGCCTTATTCGTACTTCTTATTCTTTTGAGTCAACTTGGTCAGAGGTTTAGCTATCAAGGAAAAACCTTCGATAAACCTTCTGTAGTAACCCGCAAGTCCTAAAAATTGTCGTACCTCGGTTGGAGTTGTTGGTGCAACCCAATTTTTGATAGCTTTGATCTTAGCAAAATCGACATGAAGGCCTTGAGTATCAATTACATGGCCGAGAAATTGCACTAATTTCATCAAAATTTATATTTAGAGAATTTTGACGTACAATTGCTCCTTCTTTAGTAATTCTAAGATAGCCTTCAGATGTTCCTCGTGTTCTTTCTTGATTCGAGAGTAAATTAGAATATCGTCAATGAACATGATCACAAACTTGTCAAGATATGGTTTTCACACCCAGTTCATCAGATCCATGAATACCGCTGGTGTGTTGGTCAAACTAAACATCATCACCTAGAACTCATAATGATCGTAACGAGTCATAAATGTTATTTTTAGGATATCTTCTTCTCGGACTCTAAGCTGGTGGTAATCTGATCGCAGATTGATCTTTGAGTAAACATTAAAACCTTGTAATTGATCAAACAAGTCGTCAATTTCTTAGAAGTGGGTAACGGTTCTTTATGGTTTATTTGTTAAGTTCATGGTAGTCGATACATATTTGGAAGGATCTGTCCTTCTTCTTAACTATAATACTGGTGCTCCCTAAGGTGATGAGCTTGGTCGAATAAACCATTTATCCGAAAGTTCTTGCAATTGTTTGGATAATTATTTCATTTCTGATGGAGCTAACCGATATGGTGCACGTGCTACTGGTGTTGCGCCAAGCACAAGGTCAATCTGAAATTCTACTTGGCGAGTTGGCGGAATTCCCGGTAAGTCTTCAGGAAACACCTCCGAAAAATCTCGAACGATGGGCACATCCTCCAATCGTTTCTCTGCCGATTTCTTTTCCGTTACATGTGCTAGGAACACCTGACATCCTTTCTCCATGTACTTTCGGGCTTTTATACATGACATGACACTTAATCGGGATCTGTTTCTATCGCCCTCGATTGTTAGTATCTTGTTGTTATAGGCAATGCGAACAATCTTGTCATCACATACGATAACCGCATAATATTCGGATAACCAATCCATCCTAATAACAACATCAAGACTTCTAAGTTCGATCGGTAATAAGTCACTGTTAAATGGCTGGTTTAGAAAATTCCTTAATTGTGACCATACTTGTTGGTGAATTGTCCTAGGGTGACAAGTAGTGTAACTCGACTTTCGGTTTAGGATTTGGCGTATAATAAGGCTAAATTAATATAATAAGGTGGTGTAAATGTCTATTTAGTTATTGTGTTAACTAATACAAATGCTCATGACATGTACCTCTTATGTATACGTACACAAAATTTTGCTTTTTGAAAATATAAGTAGAAAATTGATTTTGGCCAAATTTTAAAGTGACTACCCCTAACATAGCATGGTCTTTCTTGAATTAGACATAGGTGATCAGGCTATGTATAATTAAGGACTAACGATGCCATGCTCATTTTCGTCAAACAAGTGTTATGTTTCTCAGAGTTAAATGGTATAAACCATACTGTTTATAAGGTAGTAGCCAAAACGATTTATAAAGTAACAAAACAGTTCATAAGATGAAAGCGGAGTAGTTTATAAGATGACAACAAAATAGTTTATGAGCTGACAGTAAAATAGTTTATGAGCTGACAGTAAAATAGTTTATAAGATGATAGTGAAATGGTTTATAAAGTGGTAATAATTCAGGAAAGGTAACGGACCGAATCGTTAGGACACATAAAAATTATAGAGGGTTTAAAAACATTCACACAATACAATGAAATTCATAGGAATGTACTAGTGTAAATCTCTTAGGGGAATACGGTCCAAGAAGGCTTCGACTTAGGTCTCTCTATGTAAGGCAGGAAAAATCTCCCCTTAAGCATTAGCATGATCTAAAACGACGTTAGGGTTCCATGAGCTTTTCCTTTATTTCCCTTCTGGTTATCAAAATTTTGATTCTTCAACTTCAAACCCTCACTCCTATAATGCCCTTGCTTTCCACACTCATAGCAAGTAACTTCACTTTTCTGTTTTGCCACGGGGGCCCTCTGAGTTGTTGCAGGAACGGGAGTCCTACAATTCACAGTCATATGAACAACTCTCTTGTGGTTACCGTACTTATGCGTGCATGGCCCAGTATGGAGCAACTTACACTTGTTGTAGAAAGGTAAATTTCTTGCATATCCGTTCTTGTTATTCGGTCCAACATTTTAAGCTTTCACGACCATTTGTCGTTTATTTTTTATCCCGTGTTGTTTTGGAAACCTCCTTCCCACTTCATTTTGTTGTTAGAATTCCTTGCAACCTTGGCTCCCTGACGTACGACCCGAACTATCGATTCATGAGCCATGTGGAATTTTGTCTCGTAAATAGCAATAGCCTCAATAACATTAGTAACTCGCTGAGCTATAATCTGCTTAATCTTAACGAAACTCATTTCTTGTCTCGTTGTCGGCATTTTATTCAAAATCGAACGGAGTAAAGAAAAATGAAATAAGCCGGGTTCTAAAAGTAGGTGTTCTAAGACGGGACATTACGAGGGGACAAGTTAATATTCGTATTCCAATTAACCGACATGTTTCTATGCGATGGGTTACGAGACGACGTATGTGTTTCAAAAGTATGAGGCGAGTGTTCAAATTCGGAGTCAGATAGTAAAGTAACCGGTGGGATCGACAAACTGTGACGAGTTTCGACATCGTCTAAGATGGTATTATGTAAAGTTATGAAAAAGTTGCGAATATCATTGTATTACTTACAATGTCTGGGCAAGGTTTAGAGACCATTGTGTCACTCACAATGTCTTGTAAAAAGTTTTAGGGACCATTGTGTAACTCACAATGTCTTGAAAAAGTTTTAATATTTATATAAATAACCTTTATATAAAAAAAATATAGTGATGCTCTGGTAAGTAAGCATAAATGGTAAAAAATAGTTAAACATTTATATGAATTACCTTTATATAAATAAGTAGTGATGCTATGATAAATAAGCATAAGTTGTTCAGAAAGTATATGTGCACAGAAAGAGTGTAAGGCAACAATGGGAATTCTAAACGTATATAGTAGTTCTAGTCTAGGTACTAAATGCAGCCTAATTCTCTATAACCAATGCTCTGATACCAATCTGCAGCACCCCCAATTTCGGATAGCAACAAAAGGCAACAGAGGGTACTACTTCATAGCATAACGTACAAGTTACAGAAAACTACCTCTAAATTAGAAGTTTTGAAAAGTTACACATTTGATATATTTAACATCATAGTTTACATAATAAGAGGTCCTAACTATTGTACAATTCATAAGTATTTTTAAAACGTTAACGAATGGTAACAATGATGCAAAAGCCTTCAAAATATGTCGTGCGACTCCATGCCAAGCTAATACCTTAGGGGCCTGAGATAAACATACTAAAAACGTTAACAAAATTGTTGAGTGAAATTCATAGGTTTATAAGTAAGAGACGGACTACAAGATTTCAAGTATTCGTGACTATTATAACACATACAAAAGTCGTAAAGCATATATTATTTTGCTAAGCTCATGATACCGAAATGTTAACCCTGTAATCAAAGTTACAACATAGGTTGCCCTTAGTAGGTAAATTGTCATTTTACCTAGTATTCAAATAAAATGCGTCCGTTTGACATGGTAATCAGATGTTACATACCCGGACGGGAGTTGTCAGCCCCAATAGATCTATTCACAATATTCGCGTTTACTTCACAAAAAGTAATTAACGGTTGATGATATTGGGACTTGTTTTTGGCAATGGTGGACTTAGGCAATAATAATATCTGAAAAAACATTAATTTAAAACACTTGCGTCCATAAGTAAATAAGTAAAGTAGCATGTATCTCCCCCCAAGAAGTTTATAAAACAGTTAAACGAGTAAAAGTGGAGCTATAAACTCACCTTAAGCAAAGCGTTAACAACGAGAATAAAGCGACGAGAAGCCGAGAAAGTCCTAGAAGCAACCTAAAAATATCGTTGCGGCTTAGGTTTTATAAATATTGCGCGTAAATATGCAAATAAACTTTTATAAAGTTTTTATATTGATTATACATTTTACGTGGTGTTTTATAAAGTTTATATGACAATTGGGCCCAAAAATGTCAATTTTTTTAAATAATTGCAAGCCCAATAATATGGGCTCTTAGGATTTTCTGAATTAGCCTAACTTTAGAATCCCATATCTCATTATTCGGTTTTTACGTCTACGAAATGGTAATTGAGTCTATTATTCCGATATTTGGTTCCTATCACCTCGGTTTTTTTAAGTACATCGTGTCGAATGGCTAAAACATTTTTAAGTGTCAAATTTGTTAATTTATAGATTACATCAGTCCTGAGAAAATGTCGTAACTCCTAAACTACTAGTCCGTTATGGCTGGTTCAACCGGCCATGTTTAAGTTAAGGTGTCCTCTACATTTTCTCTTTTTATACCAACAATGGGTTTTGTACAAGTTTTAACAGTTTCTAGCCATTGAAATCAGGTGTGTAGATTTAGACTCCATTTACCATTTATTTTCTAATTAATTCATTGGGTATCGTCACGATGCGTGCCACCTGTTACACCCCACCAAGGCGGAATCGCAAGGCATGATCAATAGGCATCATCACAATACAAGGCGTCAAAATAGAGAAAACTAAAAATGACATTCATTAAACTTCAAGATCCAAAGCGTGTTATGACAACGCCCAAAACAATAATCCAACATATAATGCATGAAGAACAAAACATGACAAGTTCAAATGAAAACTAAAACAGATAAATCATAGACTCCGCATGCAAGCCTATAGTCCAGCTAACTCCTCTTCCTAACTCTTCACACATTTTGCTCACCTGAAAATGATGCTAAAAACGTCAACATAATTGTTGGTGAGAGTTACAGGTTTAAGACTCACTTATGACACCGTGATCAACAAAAACAACATTTACGAACATATATGCTTGGCTATTATATCACAAAATAAATTCAAATTTATCTAGGGTGGATCATACCCCTCCGTCCCACAATATCTCTGCGCAAGACTGACCCACTTGACTAGCTAAGTCCGTTCGGGTCTCACACAAGGTCATGTCATCCTCACATACACATGCCTTACCACAATTCATATCACATAGCAATAGCACATAGCAATCATATAGTTCGACACTTAAAAACACATATCACGATTCATAATTCAAAAACAGTTTTGCATCATTTCCATCCCAAAATATAAGTAAAAAGTGGGACTGTAAAACTCACCTGATGCAAAGCAAATTCCAATTCCTTCACTTAATCTTGCAAAGAATCTAAACAAAACAATACATACATATGTTACCATCGATTAGGTCACACACCCAAGTCGATGTAACAATCACAACGATGGATACTCTATATCCTATCTTGATTCAACTCTTCTATATACTCCTCATACTTGCTAACCTCAAATTACCTCATAAACTTTACTTCTCAACTTTCTGCTTTTTACTCAGTTTTTATAGTCACAAGATGACTCTAAATAAAATACTTAAACACCTAATTGGTTCTTCTCCTCACATCCCATAGCTCCCCAATGAGTTGTGAGCTTCTATGATTTTTGGATAAAAATAATAGTGAGTGTAACCATTTTATAAAAATTCAACATCACAAAGTGTCCAGAATTTGACCTGATTCGACCTTCAAAAAGTTTAGCTTGAGCAGACCCATTTAAACACTTAGGAAAATTCTACAAAAATTCTAGAAAATCATAAACATCATGAACTTGCTACAGTAGCAAGCCCATTAATTAAAAAGACGTTTTGATATGGTTTTTGACCTCACAAACACAACTCAGAATCTGCCCCGAAAACTCAGTTTTGACAACGAATCTTGTTTGATTAATTTGACTAACTTCCACTCACTTTTAATTCATGAAACCACTTGGGTTGGAAAGTAGACTCTCTGTAGTTAATTTTAGGCTCAAGAAAATCAATAAAAGCTATCCGTATGACCGAGATATGGCTCTCGCAAGATGACCTAAAATTCTGCCCAGATTTCTATTCTGAATTTAGCATAATTAACCCTAATTAACTTACCCATAACCCTAATTATTAACCCTAAAATGATTTTTGATGATCAAAACCTCTTAATTGCGGATTATTTACAATAACCTAATCCATCCTTAATGATTGTTACGTTAAATAAAATCAATTGAATTGAAAAAGGATTTAGAAAACGTTACCTTAACTCTTGAAAATCAAAACCCTAAATTTTTTTTAGGTTTCCCTTTATTCTTTGTGTTGTTCGACCGGCCAAGGAGAGAGGAGAGGAGAAAAAATGATTTTTGATTAAGTTATGATTTGTATTTATAAACTTAGGAAAAGATAATTACCAAAAACAAGTTGTAATCAAATTGGGATTCTTTCCCTTTTTTTCTTCTCTTATTCGGCCGATCCACACAACCACCCTTTTAATTATATATTTTTTTCTTTTATTTATTTATTATACATTTACTTTAATTCTAAGTAAAAACCTTTAATTATTTTGTTAAACTTTAAACTTTCTAACTAGTTTTCAAACTAACATTCGATTCTAACTATTTCTAAAAATAGAAAGTACTCTACAATCTATAAAATACTAAACTAATATATATAATATGAAGTACATATACATAGTACGTACACAGAATATTACGTACACGACATTTGAAACTACGCAAAGCTTTCAAATGATTTTATTTCCACAAGTACTATGATTCATCACTCATGTACTTCAATCTCATACACATATAAAACACATAATGACACACATAAACTGAATTATACATGCTTTAACTAACTTGCTAAAATCTCATTTGTCACACCACCCGGGTAATCGAAACTAATACATAGATCTACAACCTCATATTTTAACCTAAGCTTCAAGGTATACTAATTTTTACAGGTTACTTCATTAATGCTACTAACAAATCTGTCCTAAATAGTTTTGATAAAATCATGTTTTTCTTGTTTTAAATACCAAGTACAATGCTAATCTTGTAAAATAAATGTATGAAACATGTAATATATGAGTATATCTCATAAAAATAAAGGGTATGGTCATATTAAAAAGTATGAACATAAAAAGTATGGATGATCCTTACAAAGGAAATGATGGTGAAATGATAAGAACAATGTATCAAGAACACTAGAGATTCAACCCAATCAACACAATCACTAGCTAAACTCTTGCAAACCCCTTGATGAAAATCAACTAGAATCCAATAGAGATGATAAGTTTTGATGATGTTTGAGGTGAATAAAACCAAGAACACTAAACTTTTAACCATTTATTGATCAAGAACTAATCAAAATCAAAATGAAAGGTGTTTGTGGTGTGGACGATGGTTCTGAAAAAGGGAGGAGGAGAAATTAAGAGTGTGTTGTGAGATCTATGTGTAGGAATGGAAGAAGAGGTGGTGAGTATGCATCTCAACATGTAAGATGTGTATGACATATGTCTTATGCATGCATTATAAGATGCTTAGTAATTCACTCATGGGACAAGTGTCCCATGAGGCGTGTCACACACAGAGTTTAGTTAACTAAAAGTGTTAAGTGTAGTATAAAAAAAAGCTAATGGTGTAAAGGTGGTGCATACTTGAGCTAAAAATGCAAAACGTGCAAAGTTTACGTAAAAACAGGAAATAAATTTACGACATATAAAATATATATACGTAAGATGATAAAAATGTATAAAACATGTAGACTAAATTTCAGTCTAGAGTCGGGTTAATATTTAATGTATGTTTTACGACATACACTATTTAACCTATTCGGTTACCCGTAAAAATTTAATTTACCATGAAATTAAAATAAATAGTGAAATACAAGGTTAAATAATGACCTGAAAATTACGAATTGCCACATTTATCAAATGCCTCTAGCCAAGGCTAAAACTACTTTTCTAAACCTAGTAGAATCATACTTTTAACATAACATCAAACGAAAGTATTCGTTTGACCTTAATTCATATTTACGTTGTCTCTAATCACGTAAGGGGTTTTACTCCCTAATTGATCAAACTAAGTCAAAGTTTACTTTGTGTAAATGCATTGTTTCCCTTTACGGAATGTGCTTTACTTGAGATGCAAAGAACTTAGCTTGTTTGCATCAAGATGATTAGTCATCAAGTTATTTGTTGGCTAATCATGGATTAAGTCTTAATAACTATTTGAGTTTGTGTTATTCGGAAGTTGATTATACTTTGAACTTTATCACTTCCCAAACAATAAATGTTTTACAAACTCCCACATCTCTTACACACCACTCCCCACTAAACATTCCCTTAATTATGTTTTAATCCCTACTCTCCAAACAAATGATTATACACACTTCCCTACACAATCTTAACATTCCAACAAACATTTTTTACCACTCTCCTAAATACATTCTCTAATCATTGTTGCTTAATTCTTTTCTTTCTTAAAAGGCAATATGATTCACCCATATAATTACTCCTTCGATTATCTTCTTCTTTACAACCATCACACAAGCCTTAAACCTTAAGCCTTCACCATATACAACCTTCTCAATCTTAAACCCACATGTGACAACTCACATTCCATTACATAATATACTCTCGTGTACTTGTTTTCTCCCACATTCGAAACAAATGCTCCTATATGACTTTTCATGACATTCTCCTAACTCACTCAATCACTCATACTTACATTTGAATTTCAGATTACACACACACACACACTCTTAAAGCTTATCCTATACATTTCATTCACATTCATTCAGACACTCTCAAGTTTGAAATTTAAATCACACACACACACACACATACTCAAACTTCCTACACATACTCTTTGCTAAACCTTCTCCTACATACTATGCCAACTCACCCTTTCCTAACATTTAAATTTCAAAATTTTCATTTGAAATATAGGCTCCTTTCTATCACATTACCATCACTTCCTATGCCAACTCACTTGCAAATCACAATTCTTACCCTTCACAATTTGAATTCAAAATTCAAATTTTCCCCCACTACAACATCCATACTTTCTCCCCAGGTTTATCATATTCCTTTGGCATATTCTTCTTCTTTAACCATGCCAACTCTTCACTTAACCAGGTTAGTTTCTAACCCATCCTAGCACATACACAACCGTCTCACAACACTTGATTTTAAAATTCAAGCGTGTTCTCTTTCACACAATGACAACTCATCCTAAACACTTTAATTAGAATTTTGAAATTTAAATCATGGGAGTCAAAACCTTTTATTCATCACATGGGAATACTCAAATATACCCTTTGTCCAATGGTTATTTCCTTACTCTTTAAAATTAAACAAACGCCCCTAAAACTTCTTTTAAACACTTCACAAACATTTTTATCAAATGGCTATTTGAGTTGGTTGACCTTTAGTGTAAGAATGATGGAAATGTCAAAGTGTGAAGTATAATTGGGGTTTTATCAAGAATGGGTAGTTAAACGTCAAAAACCCAATAATCCCGAGACGAGTTCCTGGCGTATGGGAAGCATACCAGAGGCTGATGTAGATTGTACCACTTTTGGGTTTTTGGCCTATAATTACTCCTCTTGGCTCTTGTATTCCTCACCTTTTTCCATTCTTTCTTTTTTTCTTTTCTCTTCTTCTATCCTCTATGTCTAACATGTAAAGTGTTTTAATCTTCTCCACTTTATCATTCTATTAAAGAGAACACATCTTCGCAAGAGAGCCACACAAGTACATAATCCATACTTGTGTGTTGAGTCGAGGGTCTTCTTTCTATACCCTTTCTATTAGAATCGAGTCACTAGGTTAGGTTAGGGCTTGATTTTTGTAACAACTATCTTATTCGATTTAGTTGTAATTGAAGTCTTGTACCTTTGAGGTCAAGCCTAGATCAGGCATTGATCTAGTGGGGTTTGTGATACTTCCAAGGGGGAAGTCTTTGTGGTATTAGTGGTCTAAGTGGTAAGTCGAATCACAGGTTCTTGTGGGTCATTTCCAAGGGTGGGATACCGTTAAGAGTAGCTCTTCTTAGTGAGCACCGAGCTTAGTAAATATCGGTGGAGTAAAGTTGTAACATTTTGTAATCCACCATAAGGATTATACTAGTGTAATAGTATCAGTGTCGTGGTATCATAACTGGACGTACGGATGGTACAAACCCCTCATTCTGAACTAGTATATATCATAGTGTCTCTCTTTCTCTTTCTATATCTACTTATTAGTTGTGTTGTTAAGTAGAATAGTATACCACTCAGTTTCTTTGAAAGTTGAAGTTTTGTAAACTTCAAAGAAGCCAAAAAGACAATATTCCCCCCCCCCCCGTCTACGGTTCTACATGGTTGTTTACTCAAGTGGGTTCCAGGAGGTTGAAGTAAGGACATATGATGAGGCCTTTTGCGTCTACATAAACACAAGAAAGTGACTTTGCAAAATCTGTAAAATAACTGGGATACCATATGTACATGCAGTAGTGACGCGTTTAATCTAGTCTTAAATTTATTACCTATATTACCTATGTCTAGCCTTCACACTTAAGGATAGCCTGCCCTATCGTGTAATAGTATAGCTAAGGGAAAGTAAGAGTGTCGAACCCTAAGAACACTTTTTAAGTTTTGTAACTCGAATTATCTAAACTAATCTAATTAAATCATAGAAAATTTCCAAGGTGTGCTTTAGATCCGCGAGATCGTATATTTTAAGAAAACTAACTAAAATTAACTAAATAATAAAACTTAGATGGAAATGAGCGGATTTAATTAGGAGAGATACCTCATTAACCCTCAATGAACCTATGACTTGATTCTAAGTGCAATGTCTAGTTTGTTTTCTTACTAGTGGATCTAATATCACAAAGCCCCAATAGTTCTTAAACCTTAATCTATATCGTCTAGTTTATAACTCCTAAGGTCTTAGCAATTAACTAACTAGATTCTAGTCTTTAAAGATCCTAACTATTCTATGTGACTAAACGCCTATTAGTGGTCACTAACAATTATTTACTTGCACTTCTTAATTAACTAACTCGCATATACGCTAAGCTAATGGTCAAAGCTTAGCAACTAATTGGGATTATTATCCTTTAGTGAGGCTAATATCCTAACTTTCATATTTTAACTTGTAAATTAGATTACCAACAACTAAGTGTTCATTAAATAATACCAAAGCACAAGAGTAAATTACAAGCACATAAAATATCTAATAAAAGCACATATAAACTATAAAATCAATTCATAAGCTTGATTGAATTATGACGAGGCTAACACACAAGGTGTTTACCCGAATATCATAGTCAAAGTATATGAAACAATGCAAAATTCAGTAATTAAAAGAAAAACTGTGTTTGATAATCAAACCAAAGTGGTAACAGTGATGATAAGGCACAATCCTTCTTCTCCCTTCGATCATGGTTGGAAATAGCTAATTTTCGTCCTTGATTAAACCCTAGTCACTTGTAGAATGAATCATGATGTTGTAGGTGAATTAAAGATCGTAGTTATAACAATCAGCTGTCTCGATTGGTCTACGACATATAGGCTTACTTAGTTGTACGCCATAGTCTTCAATAATCTCAAAACCTTGACCACCTTAAGTCTTCTACGCGGTAATGATAAGTCATTTAATACAACGTATTGGCTCCTGAATGTTTTTATCTAAAACAGTCTTTTATCTACGACGTCAGGATATGTCCCCAACTACGCCATAGAGGTCTTGATACTTAGGCTTTACGTTCTTCAGTGTCTACGGCATAAAGAAGTCATCCTGTTTACAAGTAGAGATCTTGAATGCATATTTCTTCAAGAATCTTCCAATTCAATCCTTTTTCTACGTGTTTGTATTCTAATGTCTTGTAAATTTCTATTAAATACATAGGAGGCACTTAAGTACCTATTTGATAAAAATTAAGATAAAACAAGGCAAAAAGCATAGGATATTAATAATCAAAATGTGGTGTTATTTGATGTTATCAAATATTCCCCGTTTCGCTTCTACTTGTCCTCAAGTAGACCTCATTGATAATTCTTAAAAAGATATATTCCAAGTAATAACCGGAAAATATAAACTTAAAAATCTCCTAATCTAGATATTCTAAACAGATCACCTCACAAAAAAGAAATGAATAATCAATCATACTCTCGCTAATCTATGTGTTCATATTTGGGGTGATCGCTCAATTGCTGAGTCATGACGAGTATTCTATCATAGGCTTGGCAATGATACAAATCTTTACCAATAGAGTCTAGGTCTAAAAAATCTTTGAAGGCAATATGGGTAGACGTAACATTTAGGCTTACAGGTTATAAATACGGGACGAGTCATATGTTTATATATGGTTTACATACATTTTCAGTATGAAACCCAAGCTTTATTTTATGGCTTTCGTATAACTCAGTACAAAACTCGAACTTCATTTGATGACTTTTATACATTTTCAGTATGAAACCCGAGCTTAAATTGTTGGCTTGTTTACATCTCAGTGCATAACCCGTACTTTAAAGAGAAGAAAATGTTCGCTTCAAAGCATTTATCTTTGACAAAGAAGAGAAGTCTTCTTTAACTTGATTCATTCATACATATTTTTCATAATCTTTATGTCATACTTAAAAGATAAAATCAATTTGTCTTAAGAGTCAATGATCTCAAGTCTGATGAGTTACAATCGATTCGAATTTTAAAATGTGGTAGTGTAGAATATGGTTTTCTCACAAATCTAGCACATACATATAAATTATAGAGAAGAGAGGAGAAAGGAAGGATGGTGGAGGTGATTGGATAATACTTTGTTTATTTCTCTTTCACATGTAGAAAACACACACTCACACACCCTTTCTATATGTAAAGAGCGCTTTATATAGCTCCTTGGCTGGCCATGGGCCTTCTTGTGGGCTTCCATGGGTCGAGCCTTGGACTATTACATTACTTAGCCTAACAACACATTAGTCCATTGGATTGACTATTACATGCTTAATATCGTCTAGCTATTGCAAGGCTCGTGAGATCGATAATGATCGTCACTTCACTAAAACTGAATTTCTAACAATCTCCCCCTAAGGGACGATCGTTGAGATCTCATAAATGATTAACACTTTCTGAATTTCTAACAATCTCCCCCTAAGGGGTGATCATAGAGATCTCTCTTTGTGACCTTGATCTTTGATCTTTAATGCTTTATGTTTTGATCGTGAGTCTTTCTCGTGTAATAGTTGTGCTAGCTTCTTTTGTTCCAATCATGCACTTGTGATCTTGATCTTGATTTTTTCTTTGTCTTGGTCTTTGTCTATTGACTTTGCCTTTGAGATCTTTCATCGTTACTTGATCATCCTTGTAATACTTAGCATTTTTGCGATCTTGTGTCTTTGGACCAACATGCTCATACTTTATGGTATCTTGAAAGCCTTCTAACAATCTCTCTTGATAATCTTTGTCTTGAACACTTTATGTCTTTAAGGAAGATGTTGATCATCATGTAGCGGAAGTCTTTATCTTGAGCTTTCTTCATTACTTAAATCTTTAAGTCTTGAATATGAGCATGTGGTTATGAATCTGACTCAGCTAGAATGCAATAACACCACCATTTTATAAACCTAAAACTAAAGGTTAGTAATAAGCATAGTTATGGATGAACATGGCTTTGTCATTCGTCAAGTATATGTAGCGTTAACCTTTGGTTCTGTGAGGATCGACCTGTGATCAGGTAGGTTCAATTTGAAAGAACCTCCTTGACAGGATTTCCAGCTTAAAGTATTGGATCCTTTAACACGGATTGCATTAAATTCACTATACTTTCTTGTTCTCGTTATCGGAGTGTCTCAAAGCAGACAACACGATAAGAGTGAATTGGTTAGTTACTATCTGACCGATTGAGTCGTCAATTCATAAATTGAACCAAATCGATATCCAGTTGACACAAGTTTGATCCATATAGAATCATGCAAGTCACCTACTGCAGTGTTGTTTGATGATGACACTGGAAGGATTTCCATTCATCACTGTGAATATTGAAGAGTATCACTCTGAATGTTCTGGCATAATCACAAGGATAACACGTAGGACTCTTAGATATCACTTCTGCTCTTTATTTTTAAACAACATGTGTATTTTTGGAATTGTGTCCTAATGAGATTTATATTGATCTCTTTTTGGCTCTAGACTCAATAAGTGCGTTTTTGGTTTTAGTGAGCGGAGGCTGGAGCTTACTACCACCTTTTTAATATCAACTAACTCGGAGTGAGAAAGTCGATAGGTAACGTGTTTAATCTCCGTGAGAATTGAAACAAGATTCTTTTGAGAGAACCTTGAGTAGCTGGGAAGGGTTTCGCATTGCATTACTAGGTCCACGATGTCTTGTCTTCAATACCAAATATCATCTTTGTGATATCCGATAGATTATGTATCGACCCGGTTTTTACCTTAAGTTGTATGGAGGGCTTCTTTCTTTACACCCTTTATCCTTACATTTCTTTTTCATTCTTCAACCCCTTTAATGTTTACCAATACGTCATTACTAGCAACTTGTTGTGATTGTTCCAGTGCTAACTCATGCCTTAGTCAACATTTTTCCCATATTCTCATTCAACTCCATCTTTCCTGAGGACTTCTAATTCTATCTAATGGAATGTCCTTGGGTAGATCTCTCCGATTCTAGTTGGATCATTGGACGTATACCTAACCTTAACCACCTTATGACTTCATCGACGTTGTGAATTAGTTGGTTGTTGGGTATAAAGATTGTAACCATAAAACCATTTGAAAATCAATCAAAGTGTTTGATAGATTAATCAAAACTTTTTACACTTTGAAAGTTTCATCTTTTAAGAAATGCTCCCCCTACACATGTGCATCGATATTCGAAATTGTTTCACACAAGTAGGAAAGAGTTCGCACTTGAGTCAAAGACGATCACATTTAATCTATTTTAATATAATTTTCTCCCCCTCAAAAATAGCATACCATATGATATTTTTGATATCAACGGGATAAAAAGGCTATTTGAGAATTTTGAAAGCACACGGAAAAAAATGGTTATTGCCTGATTAATATTAGAACATTTTTTTCTACGCTCCCCCTCAATTGATGAGGGATGGAGATAGTGTCGAGTATACAAATTTTGAAAGATTTTGAATTTATTGAAAAATTCTTGAGGAAAATTGTACCCAGACACTAAAAGTTTTGGATACATAAAATTTTGACTTTTTTGAGATGTATCCAACAACATTAAAAGTATTTGGTTTTAAAAGCTCCCCCTCAAAAATAGATATCAGTCAAAGGATTTAGTGAGAACGAAAGTGTTAAACACATAATTTTGAAAGATTTAAAAAAATCTTTTTGATAAACTCTTGAAACACTATGTTCAACAATTTAGAAACCATTTTATTGAGCTATAAGACTTTGAATGTCTTTGAATTGACGTTTTAGTGTCGTCTCAACTTCGAGAAGTTGTTATCTTCTCGTTGTGAAGATAAATGTACATGGGTGCACACTTTCCTTTATTTAAAGAACGAGTCCTAAGCAGAAATACTTAGAAGTCAAAATTTTGAGCAGACTTTTGAAAAGTTTCTGCAAAGTATGCTCGAAAACAAGAAGATTTCTCTTATTTTAAAGGAAAAGCGCACTGAAGCGTACACTTCCCTTTTAATTGAAAAACCGAGTTGTGCACTGAAATGTACACAAGTCATTTTAATGAGAAAACTATTGAAAGATTTTGAAAACCTTTTAAAAAAATTTGAATAAATTTTGCTCATAAAAAACAAGAAGATTTCTCTTCTTTTCATAAGATAAGTGCACTGATACGTACACTTTCTTTTCTTTGTGAACACGGGTTGTTATCTGTTATTTAATAACAAACCATTTACTTGAGCTACAAAACTTTTGAATGTTTTGTTCGAATTGCTCAAGACGGACAAGATTTTCCTTTTCGTTTTTAAGGATAAATGCACTGAAGCGTACATTTTTCTTTTATTTGAAGCGCGGGTGCTGACCTGAAATAGCCAACAGCCAGTGTGATTTTACATTAGATAACAACCTTTGGAACCCATTTAAGCACGGTGCTAACGGGTTTACCAAATTTTGAAAACCATTTAAAGGTTGTGTCAATTCGATGTAAAGAAGTTGAATTCCAACGAGGACTAGAAACCGTTGTTTCATTTAGAAATATTGCTCGTGGAATCAACTGTGATTTAAAATTTATTTTGTTATTCCATTGATTATAAGAACTTAGATTTTCTTGTGAAGTTTTAAATCTTGTCGAAGAAGAATATTTCCATCTGTTATTGAAACCCGGTGTTTCCTTTTGAGAATTCATTTTTGAAATAAATGGAAATCTTCCATTGTTTGGAATTTTGAAAGCAGAGTCATACTTGTTTTGCAACGAAAGCATTTCTGATTTTGAATATTTGAAAGGTTTTAAATGACTTTGCTTTGGTCTCCATACTTGCCTTACCAGTGTAAAGCGAGAGTTTGGAGTTTGATAAACCTGCCTTTTCTTACATGAATCATTTAAGTTCAAAATCTTTTGAGGAGTTGGTGTTTCATAAATAATAGGTTTCTTAGAAAACTTCCTATCTTTTTGCAAAGAATGGGTTGTAAATTGAGACACCCTCTTTGGAAATGATTTAGAAGATTCACCCGTGTAAAACTTCAGTGAAACACTTACTTTTGGTGTTTGAAAGTTAGAAACTGGAGATTTCCCTTTGTCCCGGTTAAAAGAATCAGACTCTGCTTTTAGAGCATTGTATGAAGTTCTCAAATCGCTATATTCCTTTTGAATTGAAATGAGATCTTGTGATGCCAACTTTGATTCTAAAGAAGTAATTTTTTCAAAAACTGTTCTTTTTCAGCTTTAGAATCTTGAATCTTACGATCCAATTGTCGTTCAAGTATAACTTTTGTATTTTTAAGTTTTTCAAAATAAGTTTCAAACTTGTCCATTTTCTTTGAAAAATCAACTCTGGCGAGCTCCTTAATCTTTGTTTCAAAACTTGACGTTTCATTTCCGAAAATAATTTTCTCCCCCGATTCTGATTCAACATTCAAGGGATAAGAATGATACAAAGATTTTTGATGGAAATCAGTTGATATTTGAGATTCGAACTTTTTCTTTTTCATTGATTCAATCTTTTGAAAAACATTATCAAACTTTTTATCCGCAAATTCTGACAACTGCGACTTTAAATTTTCTGTTTCGTTTTGAGAAACTTTTGAACTTTGTGTTTGAACTCGAGACTTTTTGATTGAATCAAACAATTTTTTATAAACCAACTTCAAATGTTCATTCTCTTTAATTAATGAAGCCACTTGATGTTCCAACTCAATGTTTTGAGTTTCAATCTTATCAAAATCGAACTTAAGTTTGACGTCATCACATTTATTAGATTCATCCCTTGAACTTTGAATTAACTCAAACAAATCTTTATAAGTCTATTTCAAATGTGCATTTTCGATTTGTAAAGATGCCACAAAATTCTCATTTTCTGTTTGCATTATTTTTAAAGAATTGTTTTCTTGAATCCTATGTTGAAGTGCAATTTCAAAAGCAATACTTTGTGCCTCCATCTTTGAAAAATATTTTTGAATCTGGCTAATGGTCAATTTGAGACAACAATTTTCATTTTCCAAAGAAGAATTTTGTTCACAAATCTCTTCTCATACACATGGCCATATGACTCAGATTTGATAGACTGAAACAGGGTTTTGAAATTTTCTTGCTGAATGTCCAAAATTAAACACATTTCATCAAACTCGTCTTCAAGAGACATGACATACTTTAAATCATATTTCATTTCTTTGACAATACTCTTTTCAAAGCAGTTTAGTTTAAGATTGATGTTTTTAACTAAAGGTTCAAACTCTTCCGACAATCGATTTCTGAATCTCTCATTGATACTCTGTTAAAAAATCATTCTAAACAAATCATCTCGATTAAGTTCTATTTTCGAAAACGTTTGTTTTTCAAACTTGAGCATTGCTTGCTTGACATAACAAAAGTATATCATTGGAAGACTGTTCCAAAGTTTTGGATCATAATTTCTCAGTTGAACTTGTTTCAAATGTTCTTTCAATGAAATTTTTTCTTTTTAAAGGAAGTTTTGGTTGTTCTTCAAATTGAGTCTCAGCATATACAAAGCCATGATACGAGTATGGGGATTTTCTTTGTTTTATAGTCAAACATTTTTTAGCTTCACATTTTAATTCTTCTTCAAAAATGATCTTATGATCAGAAGGCTCATCTTTTCCATTTCATCAATGTTATACAAACATAGTGCTAACTCCGTGGCTTTGTTTAATAAACTTGGGTTCACATAATCATTTTGGTTCTCAAAGCCAAGTCCCTGTTTTCGCGTATTAACATTGTCTTCTTTTGGAAGCAACATTTGAAGAGTCTGATCGGTTTGTCCCGCTTTTTGAAGTCTGTTATCAAGATCGTTTATTTGTTTCAAAAACTCTTGATTTTTCTTTTCAAGTTCATTTTTTGTTTTTAAAATCGGTTGGACATACTCATCATACTTTTCATTTTTCTTGACGAATGTCTTATCTTTTTCCCAAGCTTGAGATTTAAGGTTTGAAATTTCATCATTTAAAAGCTTAATCTTTTTGCAGTATTCAGATTCAATTGTCATATCTTTTGCAAAGTGTTTTTTTTTTCTTATATCTATCAAGCTTGTTTGTTAATAAGGCATTCGCTTGTTGAGCTTCACGATTAACCTCATTACATTTTTCAACATCACATTTAAGGTTATTGATCAGGGAAGCAAAGAAAGCACAATGTTGCTCATACTTTACATAAGCATGTTCTTCCTTATTTCTATCCGGATCCATATTTGGTATATCAGGAATAATATTACATTTATTCTCATTCACCAAATATGTATCAGGAATAGATTCAGGTTGTTTATGATTTTGTATCCTATGAGCAAACATATTTTTAAACAAATCATGATATACCCCAAGTATTGTATTACTCTCATTTGAAGATCCAATATCAGCATCTGCATCATTCCCTTCTGAGCTGCTGCTTTCTTTGTCAAAGCTTTTGTTTTCATCCGCTGACTTCTGAATAGAGTCTCTAAAATACAGTTGTTTGTTGACTCTGTCCCACTGCTTTCCTTGATACCCGTATTATCATTCAATGCTATACCCTCAACAACCAAACAAGCTTCCAATGTTGCACCTTCAATGACCAAACAAGCTTCTATTGCTGCACCCTCAGTGATCAAACTCTCTTGCTGTTGTAACTCACTTTCTTTTAGCCGTTTTTCAATCTCCTCTATTGCTTGAACTTCTTTCTCTTTCACCCGCAATTTACCGTATTTAAGTACTCTTTCATCATTAAGCTTCTCAAGTTCTTCCAAATACCGGAGTAAGATACGTCTGTAAGTTTCAGGTTTCCAGCCCGTATAATCTTTGAAGTGTTTTTGCTAGCTTTTATTTTGAAAATCTAAAGCTTTTACCTCTTTCGAATCAAAAAATTCATTGAGCTATGTTCTGAGAACTTTAAGACAGGATTTTGGATTTGATGAGTGAAGAATCTTTCTTTCAAGTTGCCATTGGAGTTGATTCAAATTGTAGAGTATCTTCTCGTTGAAAATCTCATACTCTTCTTGGAAGAATATTCGAAATGCAATTTGATATAGTCTCACGATGCTACCCACTAAAAGCCTTTTATTCTGAAGAAATTCAAGGTGTGTCTTGGGCTTTGTAAACCATTCCAAGCATTTTTGATATAGTTCTCTTTCTTTCAGTTGCATCTGTTGTAATTCTCTCTCTTCTGAATTTGAACTTGATGATTCCACTGAATTCCGATGTGTTAACTTGATTTGTGGATCTTTTTGATGATAATGAAGTGTTGTGCGGTTCGACCAGTTAACCCGCGATTTTTCCCTTCAAAAATTAATTTCAAAAATTTTTTTCGCTAAAATTTAAATTTCTCTTTAGAATCTAATTCTAAATGCAGGAGAAAATTTTGAAAATTTACAATTTTATCATTTTCACTGTTATTCCAAAATTTGAATTTGACGTAAAAATAAGCTATAAAGTTTACTGAAAAAAATAAATTTTACTCAAGGATAATTTTTTTTTGATTAGGAAGGATATTTTGCGGGATTGATCAATGTACTTGTTTCGCAGAATAAATCCCTATCATGTTTCACACAAATAACATATGTAATGTTTCTCACAAATATGTTCCTGTGTAATATTTCGCACAACTATGTTCCTGTGTAATATTTCGCACAAATATGTTCCTGTGGAATGTTTCGCACAAATGTGTAAAATTTTGCAGAGTTTTGTTTCGCACAACTTACGTATTTCGCACAAATGTTACTTAACCTGTTTCGCACAAATATTACACAAACATATTTCGCACAAATGTTACATAACATGTTTCGCACAATTTACGTATTTCGCACAAATGTTACACCTGTCACAAAGATTACACAAACATCTTTCACACAATTTACGTATTTCGCACAAATGTTACACCTGTTACAAATATTATACAAACATATTTCGCACAATTCTTCAAAAACACATTTCGCACAAATGAGGAAAAAACGAAATAAACACAAAAAATCACCTAAAAACCACACTTTTTAACTTTTTTCTTGAAACCTTTTTCAAAACTAAGTATTACTAGGCAATATCTATCATAAAATTCTGAACTTTAACATTTTTAACAACAAAAATTTAAGTTCAAGATTTTCGAAATATGCTTAAATGCATAAAAAAATTAAGAATTTTAAGATATGGTTTTAGAATAAAAAAGATACCAGCTTTTTGACAAAATAATCACATAAGCAAAATAAGCCGAATCTATATAAGCCCAAATAAGCAAAACAACCACACACAAACATTATAGATCCCAAGATGAAACCATGGCGAATGATACCAATTGTAGAATATGGTTTTCTCACACATCTAGCACATACATACGAATTATAGAGAAGAGAGGAGAAAGGAAGGATGGTGGAGGTATTTGGATAATACTTTGTGTATTTCTCTTTTACATGTAGAAAACACAGACTCACACACCCTCTCTATGTGTAGAGAGGGCTTTATATAGCTCATTGGCCGGCCATGGGCCTTCTTGTGGGCTTACATGGGTCGGGCCTTGGACTATTACATTACTTAGCCTAACAAATTAGTCCATTGGACTGACTATTACACGCTTAATATCGTCTAGCTATTACAAGGCTCGTGAGATCGATAATGATCGTCACTTCACTAAAAACTACATTTCTAACAGGTACTTTCAAGATAAAATTAATTTTACAAGGTCTTCAAATCGATGTACTCTTTGTGAAAGTGCTTCAAAGTTTAAACTGTCTAAATAAAAAGACTCAGAAGTGCAAAGAGGAACACCCTCACAAAGGTTTTAAAAAATATACATCATTATTCGAGGGGGAGTATCCATGAATTTTGTTGAAAAAGTTTTCAGAAAGTTAAGGAAATGATAAATTGTTTGCATTTCATCTTAACATATCCGTATTTTTGCGTTTTTAGCTTTATGTTAAAAATGTTTCTCAGCATATGTTAAGGGGGAGTGTCTTTACAATGTTTGAAAACATTCAAAGATTAGAATTTTCTTCTTCATATGTTGTTAGTGAGAATGATGAAAAATAAAAAAAAAGATTTGTAAAGAAAAATAGAAAGAGATAATTGAGAAATCGTATACTTGAAAAAATGAAAGTATATGCCGTGTTCTTCAAAAGCAAGAACACCACATGAAAAGAAAAAGAGAAAAGTATGCACGAAAAGAAATGCCACCGCATACGAAAACAGACAGAGTGCTTGTTCAAAATTCTCTTGATCTTATCAAAATCTCATAATATGATTTCAGTTTTTTTATCATGGTTATCAAAACATTTTTCTAAAGGAATTATCTTGGTGTATGTTGGTTGAGTTGCATGGTGTGATTTAGTTACTCTCAAATACTCTATGATCCTTCAGAACCAAAATTGATCTACCCTGGAGTCTTCCTTCCAATTTAGGAAAGTTAGGTCTAAGAGATGGAGTTTGTGGTGCAAATCAACTTGTTTAGAATGCCAAAAGGACTTAAGAGATAAATATTTGAATGAAAAAGAATGAACAAAATATGATAAAGTTGTCAAAGTGACAAGAATTTGATGAAGAAGATTTGAATGATAAGCAAAAATAAAGGTTGGAGTTGAAAAGTAAGAGGCTTATAAGAAAAGATGAAGGGTGTTTCTCCTAAACTAGGATAGAAACCGAGTCAACTCATATGTTATTCGATTTCATTCGTTGATTTCTGGTATTAAAGTAGACATCATGGACCCAGTGATGCAAATGCACAACCCATCCTAGCCACTCAAGTACTTCTCAAAAAGTATTTGTTTCATTCTCATGAAGATTTAACGCATAATCTATCGACTTCTCATTTCGAGAATGTTGGTATTGAAAAAAGGACATTCTGCTCCAGTCCTTGCTTACTAAAAGTGCACAAGAATCTAGAGCCAAATTGATATTCAATGAAATATCTTTAGGACATAAATGTACCATTTTGTATAAATGTAACGTTTAGTATTTGCCAAATATAAGGGGAGAAAATATATATGAATACTTGGGGAGAAGAAATAAGCTTAGTATTTTACGTATATAAGAAGGAGGAGAAGATATAAGCTTGGAACTTAAGAGATATATCCAAGTATATAAAGGGGAGAAGATAAAATCAAGATAATGGGTAAAACGAAATTGAAGATTAAGGAAATCATTGTATTAAAAAGTAGTTTGATCGAGAAGATAAGTTTTATCTTCATGATTGGCGAGGAATAAAAGAAATGAGAGAAAGCAAAAACAGAATGACAAAATGTATATATTGTTGGTGAGGATTGAAATAAAAGAGAGAAAGCGAAAACATAATGAGAAAATTATGTTATTATCTTTTCGTATTAATATGTTTAGAGGTTAAATCATCAAGTGTTTAGAATAAGCTGTAGTGCTCCATCAAGCTTAAAGATCAATCAAGATAGCCAATTCAACATTTGCATGAGATTACTTCAACAATATCATCATCGTCTTCAACAACAATTTATTCAAGAAAAAGTCTTCACAATCATGATCATTACTTCAACGTTTAAAGAGAAGGATATGTGATTGAGAGGGAGCTCAAAGAGTATGAAGATTCAAGGATAAAGTCATGTATACAAGTCTTCTACAAAGAATTACTCAATCAATATCATCTTATTCAAAGATCGTTCGTCAGCAACATTATGAGATTGAAATCATCAAGATCAAGAGCTAAAGATTTCATGCAAGCTTTTAAAGATTCAAGTTTCTAAAAGAAGATCAAGATAGCTTTTGAGAATGTTGATTTTGAGTTCGAAAGTAGAGTTGATACCTTCATAGACAAAGAAAGTACTACAAGGTCATCCTCAACTTTCATGGAAGAATTCTGAGCGTTTTCGAGCTTCAAAAGAAAAGAAAATGACATATGACTTCAGAATAAAGTATTCAAGCATAAGAAAGAAGTCGTCATCAAAAACACAATAAGAATAGTTCCAAAGTGGATCATTTAGGGGGAGAATTTCTTAAATAAAGAAATAATCTACTTAGCACTATTGTAAAAGTGGAGGGACTATTTGTGTTAGGTTAGGAAATTTTAGTACCAAGATGGCTATAAATAGGGAATGTATTTATGCCATGGTTAGTTGTAACAATTTCATCTAATCAAAAGGCAAGTTAGTTATTTTCTCTCTAGAAACACACATACTATTACACTTTAATATACACACACTGTATCCATCAATCAAGATCTATATGTTTAATAGATAACGACATGAGATACATTTATAATGGCTTTAAACAAAAAATCATAAGAAGAAAATAGTTTACATCCTTACAATCCTTTGTTGCTAGCTATCTTGTATCACAAACCCAAAAGACTCTAACTTGCCGATGGACACACGCTTTAACACGAAAGATAGACACACAAACGAGTACATGTATAAATATCAATCGACTCTAACATATTAATCTTTAGTTAGCTAATAAACTACCAACTCTCACAATACATTAGCATAAAAGGAGTACCAATGCATATTTTTTGTTTATTATATATATATATATATATATATATATATATATATATATATATATATATATATATATATATATATATATATATATATATATATTTGATAACACCAAATATTTAATATTTTTTCATATCAAATTTCCATGTTTATTGCATTGCTTTATATCGTTTCGATTCTTAATTCGTTAATATTTTGTATTTTAGGTAATTTGGGCAATGAAACGGAAAAGATGCGGAAAAACAACTTTTTATATCAAAATCCGCATTATTCATGTGTTACGGCGTAATTGACACATTGGTTACGCTGTAACGTTGCTGACGAAGGGATTACGGCGTAAACGTCTTTGGGTTGTGCCTTAATCAGTTATTTATCATGAAGATTTGAATACTTTAAAGACAATTATTTATTAAATATGATGATTCGGTGTTGACGAGGCTTTACGGCGTAACGTCATATATAGTTACACCGTAATCCTTTATTATGGAAAAGATTTCGATGATTGACTAGGGGTTATGGCGCAACGCGATTATTAATTACGCCGTAACCAAAATATCTCTTAAAGAAGGAAATTTGCGTCAAGAAAGTTACGGCGTATCCGTGTAATTGGTTACGCCGTAAAGTCACAGGGGCCGAAAGTGTGCAAGTTACTTCAAAGTTTCACTTTCTACTACATAGTTCAGGGGCTGATTTAGTACACTTGCCAAACTCCTTCAATTGTATAAATATGGGACGAATTAACATTCATTCCATACAAATCGGTGGGACAGCCGACTCGAAAGAAAAACGGAGGAAATTAAGTGAGCAGCTTAGTTGCTTGCTTAGGTGTAGGGCAAACACTTCGGGGTTTGCCATGGCGTTCGACTAGGGGATCGATAGCACTTAATTGGCACAACTTGTATTCGTACTTCAACATATTATGGTCAAGTTAATTTAATTATTATTTTGATTTATTTTGATCTAGCAATTTAATTTGTGGATGTTATGATTACACGTTATGATTTATCGTTTGTTATTCGACATTTAATTATTTATTATCTATTTGGTTAATATGTCATGATCTCGTTGATTTATTGCGTTCTTTATTAATGTATATAGTGCACTTAGAAATCCTTAGATTCCCTACTAGGTTTTGATATAAGGTTGAGCGCGCACTAAAAGTGTGTATTAGGTGTATCCCAAACCTTGTGCGCGTGATTGATTGCAAAGTGATCTATACTTGTAATTGTTTGACCTTGACTTATGAGGCGAGCCCTTAGCATTAATTCCTGGTTAGGAGTACGAGCTAACAAGGAAACCACCTATTAGAATAAGCGTATCTTATAAGTTAAAATAAATCTTAATAACTGTATACTGAGAATAGGTTAATTCTCCCTGCGAGTTCATTCCACTTAATAGACATAGGTTAGGTTTCAACTATCAAATTGGACCTAATGATTCTAGTCCCCGTCTAAGATTCTGATAAGACATTGCACTAGAGATCATAGTAATTAATTGCGTTTTTCCTTTCTAGTTGTTCATCACTATACCAATTCCCTTTTCGACAAACTAGGCTTACCACCAAAACAGCTAGATAATAATCTAAAAGATTCAAACAAGCTTTATTTCCTGGTTTTTAGGTAGATTAATAAAATCAATTAGACGATTAGAGACACAAACTGTTCTTTGGGTCGACACCCGTACTTACCAATCACTACAGTATACACGATAGGGTACACTGCTCTTTAGTGCGTAGGAATATTTGAGGTAGTTAGGGTTTTATAAATGTAAAACCTGACGTAGTTTTATTTAAAAGTAATTATGCATCAAGTTTTTAGCGCCGTTGCCGGGGAACGATTTTTGTTGTTTTTGATTGTTTGACTGACATGTGTGTGTTTGTTTGTGCTTGTATGTGTGCTTGAACCTTCTGTTCTTCTCCTTTTTCTGAGTGTTTGCATGATTGATTGAATGTTATTACAGCGTAACCAGTCATATGGTTACGGCGTAACGTGTGTGACATATAAAAAATCATTTCAGACTTGGTTATGGCGTAACTTAGTAGTGCTTGTTGCGACATACCTCTGAACTAGGTCTGAAATACCAAAAATAGTTTGGGCAATGCTTGAACCCTTAAAATAATTTCTAATACCGCCTCTGTTTTAATATTAAGCCTGTCAACCTTAATGTTCTATTCATGTGGTGTTTATGAGTCAAGTATTTTCCAAATATGTATTCTCCTGTTCTATTACACTTTTGATGCACGGGCTTGTTAGTGTGCAGGATAAGCAATTATAAACAGGTTGTAGAGGCATGAAGATTGGACATGAGTGGAGATGTCCAAGTGGCCTATGATGGAGGCTAGAGTCAAACTTAACGACTCTTTAAATAAACAAAAGTCCTATCTTTTTAATTATTCTCTGCATTTAGTTGGTTTTGTATATTTCTTACTTGGTTTTGCAGGGTCTAACAGCAAGGGGGCGGAATTCAAAGTCACATTTCCTCGTAATTGTGTGGTAATATTGCTGCCAATGGCAGCAATTACGGCGTAACAATCTTAGTTACGCCGTAATCATTAAAGTTGCGGCGTAATCCTTCCCATGGTTACGGCGTAACTGAACTTAATCAAAAATAGGTCATCTACACGATTACAGTGTAACCCAATCCTTGGTTACGCCATAATCCCTTCCTGCAAATCATTAAATCGTTTGAAATTTTACAAAACCGTGTATATTGGTAAATGAACTTTGTGGGTATGTTCTCTAGAAACCCTCATGTGACTTCACTCGTCCACTTGGGCCACCAAGTTGTTTAAAAGGCTTGTTGCATACGCTAAAAATGCAACCGTGATTCCTACAAAAGTGAGTTAGGTTTATTTGTATAGTTTTGTATATTTTGTGCTATTATGCTTTGTGTCAGGGTTTATATTTTTGGTATTGGCCTTTCTTGCAGTTATACAGGGAATGCACAGGACGAGGTGTTAGGATACCAAACAAGCTGCAAGGAAGCATCCCAAACCGTCCTGGTTGAATACCATTCTGAATGATGATGAAGGTACCTGTGATGGTGGATGTTGCTCAAAGAAGAAGACTTGGAGCATTGCTTAGAGCATGTTGTCTCTTCATATCACCGAGCAAATCCAGGGGAGTAATCCGTTCCATTTCTAACCCTTCTATTTCAATGCTTATGTTTAATTTAAGTAGGGGGAAGAGATTAGAGATAAACACCCATTTGATAATGCTTGCCTTTATTTTTCTAGTTTATTTTGAAAAAGGTTTTATTAATAAAATTTTGACATATTTTTTATTACTTAACTAGTTAAGACTATACTGAGCACACCTACCTTATAATTCCATTGTGTGAGGATAAGCCTTTCCGTTTTCCCCTTATACATAAATTCATTAAAAATGATTATGCCGGTGGCTGTAGTAGACTTTAGAACTTGGCCTGGTATATCTTTTCGAGACCACAATAATGAGCATTGCACCTAGTGTAATTGGTGTAGCTGTGATAAAAGGTAATTTTAGCAAATAGCCCATCCAGGTTATGTTTGTGTATATTGACTTTTCACACTGATTAGTTAATCCCCCCATTAAAACCCTTGCTGCACTCATCTTTAATGCAAGATACCCCTAGTACAACCTACTGAGCCTTTCCTTTCATTTTGTAACCCAATATATGTTGTTTCGTTACACCTATCGCCTTTAGCCTACCCTGAAGTTTCTTAGTTCATGATCAGGGAGTTACTGGTTAATTTTGCGTTTCACTGGTAGAAGTTGCGGGGTAAGATAAAGGGTATTTGAAGAAAAGACAGGTTTTGAAGACATCTGATCTCAAGTGGGGGGACGCTCATGTATATATGTGTCTGTATTGTTGATTTATTGTATCCTTGTCATGCATCAAAAAAATAATAAAGAATGCAAGCAAGTGTTTATTAGCTAATCATCATTATGCTTATTTGTCGTATTGTGGTAGTATTTCCGCCTTGTCCAGCCGGCGATGATTCCGTCTTTTGCGGGTAGTTCTTATAAACCCGTGACATTTCTATATCTCCTTTCTATTATAAGTCTATTTGTACAATGAGGACATTGTACAACTCAAGTGGGGGAAGGGAGATAAAAATAAGGTATTTGGTGAGATTATGAGCTATTTTTGCCTAAATTTTCAAATTAAAACTATTTAGCACATAATTCTTTTTCATTGATGATGAAGGCGATTTATTTGCGTCTTTTTGCTTAAGTTATGGAGATTATGAGGCATTTCACTATATTTCATATGCATTAACTCGTGTATTATGAAGACCCCTTGACTCTTGACCATTGTTTTCACCATATGGGATTTGAATGCGACCAGTTACGGGGAGATTATGGACTTAGGAAACTATTTGTTTTCTGTTTTTACTTAACACCCATTAAATTTGCATCCCATGTCTGTATCATACCATATATCATTCTCCTAGAGAATGATTCACCCCGTAAGCCTTTGTGTTGTGTCAACCCATTTGCCTTTTTGAACAGTTGCATCTAGACTCTAGTGGTGAAGCTTAGTATCCTGGCCAAGCTTATGATAGAATACTCGCCCTGACTGAGTAGTTGAGTGATCACCAAAAATGAAACACATAGATTAGTGAGAGTATGAGTGTGATTCATTTTTCTTTTCGTGAGGTGCTCGATTTAGAATTTTCTAACATAGGTAATTTTCAACTTCATATCTACCTGGATAACTAGGGAGATATATTTTTGAGAATTATTTAAAAGGATCTACTTGAGGGCAAGTAGAAGTCAAGTGGAGGGATATTTTATAACATCAAATATTTAATACTTTTTCATATCAAATTCCCACGTTTATTGAATTGCTTTATATCGTTTTGGTACTTAATTCGTTAATATTTTGTATTTTAGGTAATTTGGGCAATGGAACGGAAAAGATGCGGAAAAGCAGCTTTTTATATCAAAATCCGCATTATTCATGTGTTACGACGAATTGACACATTGGTTACGCCGTAACGTTGTTGACGAAGGGATTACGGCATAAACGTCTTTGGGTTGCGCCGTAATTAGTTATTTATCATGAAGATTTGGATACTTTGAAGACAGTTATTTATTAAATATGATGATTCGGTGCTGACGAGGCTTTATGACGTAACGTCATATATAGTTACGCCGTAATCGTTTATTATGGAAAAGATTTCGATGGTTGACTAAGGGTTACGGCGCAACGTGATTATTAATTACACTGTAACCAAAATATCTCTTAAAGAAGGAAAGCCGCGTCAAGAAAGTTACGGCGTAACCGTGTAATTGGTTACGCCGTAAAGTCACAGGGGCCGAAAGTGTGCAAGTTACTTCAAAGTTTCACTTTCTAATAAATAGTTCAGGGGCTGATTTAGTACACTTGCCAAACTCCTTCAATTGTATAAATATGGGACGAATTAACATTCATTCCATACAAATCGGTGGGACAGCCGACTCGAAAGAAAAATGGAGGAAATTAAGTAAGCAGCTTAGTTGCTTGCTTAGGTGTAGGGCAAACACTTCGGGGTTTACCATGGCGTTCGACTAGGGGATCGATAGCACTCAATTGGCACAACTTGTATTCGTACTTCAACATATTATGGTCAAGTTAATTTAATTTTTATTTTGATCTAGCAATTTAATTTGTGGATGTTATGATTACTCGTTATGATTTTTCGTTTGTTATTCGACATTTAATTATTTATTATCTATTCGGTTAATATGTCATGATCTCGTTGATTTATTGCGTTCTTTATTAATTTATATAGTGCACTTAGAAATCCTTATATTCCCTACTATGTTTTGATATAAGGTTGAGCGCGCACTAAAAGTGTGTATTAGGTGTATCCCAAACCTTGTGCGCGTGATTGATTGCAAAGTGACCTATACTCGTAATTGTTCGACTTGGACTTATAAGGCGAGCCCTTAGCATTAATTCCTGGTTAGGAGTACGAGCTAACAAGGAAACCACCTGTTAGAATAAGCGTATCTTATAAGTTAAAATAAATCTTAATAACTGTATACTGAGAATAGGTTAATTCTCCCTGCGAGTTCATTCCACTCAGTAGACATAGGTTAGGTTTCAACTATCATAGTAATTAATTACGTTTTTCCTTTCTAGTTGTTCATCACTATACCAATTCTCTTTTTGACAAACTAGGCTTACAACCAAAACAGCTAGATAATAATCTAAAATATTCAAACAAGCTTTCTTTCTTGTAGTTTTAGGTAGATTAATATAATCAATTAGACGATTAGAGACACAAATTGTTCTTTGGGTCGACACCCGTACTTACCAATCACTACACTATACATGATAGGGCACACTGCTCTTTAGTGCGTAGAAATAGTTGAGGTAGTTAGGGTTTTATAAATGTAAAACCTGACGTAGTTTTATTTAAAAGAAATTACGCATCAAGTTTTTGGCGCCGCTGCCGAGGAACGGTTCTTGTTGTTTTTTGATTGTTAGATTATATATTCTTCATAAAATATTCGCGCAAAAACGATATTTATATTTAATAATCTTCATGTTTTGATAATAACAAATATAATGTCATACTACGTAAAAGTTTATGTAATAAGTTATTTAGTCGGAACGTTTACTTGATGAACGATTAATACTTAAGGTAAGAATATGGTATTATTAAACATAGTTAATGATCAAAGTAAAAATATTATCATTTGATATAAATGTTTTTTCTAATAAACTGATTAACTTAACCGTTGGATATTTTTTTTTTTTTTTTTTTTTATATATATTAATATAATTATAAGACGTTATATTAATCCTATAAGACAAAATAGGATTAACATAAGTGGAAACATCTTTTAAAATCTAGAAAATCTAGAAAATCTTTCCTTATACAAGTTTAAGAAATAATATTCTTCTAGACAGAATATATATTAAACTATTTTTTTATAAGTACAAAAAAATATTTTGTTCTTTTAGATTTTGTGGTTAATCACTATAAGTGACAATTTTGTCCCAGCTCTCCACGATCCACCAATTGCACTAGACGGATCCAGGGGTTGGTGGATCTGTGGGTCGACGTTGGTTCCCTGAGACAGGGATTTGAAATTCAATAGGTTACATTTAATACCAACCTCACTCCTTTATTTCAAACAACTTTGCCAACATATTTTTGCTTATACATATTTTATCTTTTGCATATTCTTTGATCATTATACTTGTTATAATCCATTACAAAGTGATCAACTCATTCCACTCTTTAGAGAAGAACACTCAAGAAGACGTCATGCTTCAGTGTTATTAAGGTTTAGTTGTGTCATCACGTCTGTGATAATCATTTGATCCTTGTATATCTTGTGTTATGTGTTGTGTGTATCATATGTCTGTATGATAGGTTACTATTTAGGCCTCAAAATACATAGAGTGTTTAGATTTGGGTTCTTTCCGAAAGTAGTAGAAACTCGGTTATTTGCTTAGTGACCAAAAAAAAGTGTAAGCGACGTGTACGGTTTTCTCCCGCCTAAAGGGAGCTGGTTCAACATAGTGCAGATAACTCTCAAGTTGGGTATTGGGGTTAGTGGTGCTAGGGCGGAAGAGGTGATTCCGTAGACGAAGGAGTGGAGTAGGGCGAAGAGGAGCTTCGTAACCGAACCACTATAAATCATTATGTCATCGGTTTGATCTTTCTTATCTTTACTTATTTATACTTCGTATTTACTTATTTGTTTATTGCATTGCTATCATATACACTTGTGTATATCTCTTGAATTCACATAAGTCGGCAATCTAAGTTTTATTTTTAAAATGGTAAAAACTAGTCAACCCTCCTTCTAGTTTCCACAATTGGTATCAGAAGCCAAGGTCATCCAAAATCTTTAATGTATATTGTACATTAAAGCTTAAATCGATCTATGGATTCGAATAAATATCTAGAAGAGAAATCTATGCAAAGACCATCAGTTTTTGAAAGTGATTGTTTTATATATTGGAAAAATAGATTTAAAACTTATGTGAAGGCAAAAGATTTAGATCTTTGGCATATTATCTTGAGTGATGATTTTCCACCAGTTGCCCGAAATAAAAATACCCAAGTTTTAGTAGTAGTTCCTTTTGAACAACAAGATGATGATCTTAAAAGAAAACTTGATAAAAATAATGAAGCTAAAATGGTTCTTTATAATGCATTACCTAAAAAAGGAATATGAAAGAATTTTTATGTGTAAAACGGCTAAAGATATTTAGCAATCGTTGTTAATCACACATCAAGGTAATAGCCGAGTAAAGGATAATAAAATTGATCTTCTTATTCAATAATTTGAACAATTTACTATCCTTGAAGAAGAATTTATTAATAGCGGTTTTGCTAGATTTAACACTATTATTACTAGTCTTAAAGCTCTTGATGAAGGTTTATCTAGCAAGAACTATGTTAGAAAGTTTCTTGGGGCTCTACATCCTAAATGGAGAGTAAAGGTCACAGCGGTTGAAGAATCAAAAGATCTGTCATCACTAGCTCTAGACGAGTTAATCGGCAATCTAAAAGTACATGAAGTTGTCATGGAAAAGGATTCCAAAATTTATAAAGGCAAAAAGGAAAGGATTAAGTCAATTGCCTTGAAAGCTAAGAAAGAGTCTAGTGATGATGAAACTTCGACATCCGGAAGCGATGATGAAGAAAGAGTCTAGAGGCAAAAAGGAAAGGATTAAAAAGTTCTTTAGAAGGAAGGGTAAATTTGTTAGGAAACCAAGAGAAGAAAAGAAGTCATTCCGACAAAGGGATGAGAAGAAAGGAAAGAGTGTTCAGAAATGCTTTAGATGCGGAGATCTAAATCATATTGGTGATTGTCCAAAGCCTCCTCGCAACAAAGATCAAAAAAACCTTATTGGAGGTTATTAGAGCGATAGCGAAAATGAAGCCGTTGACAAAACCAACAATGAAACTTGTTTTATGGCTCAATCATCAAATGAGGTAACTCTTGACTCTTCTCATTATAGTGATAATGCTTCTTCTCTTGATGACGATAGTATCCTAATTGATAATGATAATGATGCGGATCTTTAACAGCCGAACAACATACGAATTAAAAGAACAATTGGATCGATATAACTCGATCAAAGAAAAAGCTTTTATTATTATCAAAACTCAAAACATATCCCAATACAAAGAAAAGACCACTATTTATAAGAAAACTAGAATCAATCTAAATAAAGATTGATTTGATTTTCCTTTTCCTAAATTTATAATTGATTAGAAATTGATACTTTCCTAACCAAAGTTTATTGTCAAACAAGAAACATAAATAAAAAGAAAGTAAATATTTTAACTTTGACTAATCTGCATCATCCTCCCCCATTTGAATAAAACTCGTCCTCGAGTTTGCCTCACTCGTCCCTTGTACTCGTAGCATCTAAATTTGTATCCACTCCATCAAATTCCCTTTATTTATAACGACTCGGCCTCGGACCTTGATCGTCTTAAAACCCAATTTATCGACCATGGGTGGAGCTTTCAAATACCATTCTTGATATTTTTTACAAATCAGAAATTTAAATGAACTTTGGCTAACCCTGATAATAGTACTTATTCTAAACGACATCAACTCGTGTGATTTTGTATTGATGTCTTCCTCAAAATCAACACTTAAAATAGTTTGGATCATTGAAGAACAAAGATCATTAGCCACAACTACAACGTCTTCTATGTTGTCTTCTTCTCCACCAAATCGTCATTTCTCAACAAATTCTTCTTCCTCCTCAATGACATCTTCAATATCAATATCATAAACCGGCATCGATTCTTCTTCTTCATTATCAGTGTCATAAACAGGACCTGATTAATCTTCCACAAACATGATAGGTTCTTTTTTAAAACTTAGATATTCGTTAACAAATGAATACTCCTCTTCCTTATCCCATATATCCCAGATAATAGGTTCTGATTCGGTTTCCTTTGACGTCCTCTGACCCATCGTCCCAGACGTTGGACTCAGTTTCCGTCTCTTCTGCCGGCCAGTCCTGCTATAACTGCGGAAACTCGAGTTCTTGAATCCGTTGCTTGAGGCTTGCGATCTTCACATCACGTGGATCTGGTTCGTTGCCTTGTTCAGACAAGCTCAATACGCCGTATCTAGAGAAGACCAATACTCCGTATTGATGATATAGCATGTGAAGATTCTGGAAGATATCAAACGTGGCCCCTACTCCAAGAAACCCCCAATACGTCGTATCCAATCTCTTGGATACGCCGTATCGAACCGACTTCCAGACAGTATGAATAGAAAAACTCAAAAACGAGTTTTAAGTGTGCTAAATCATATTCTCGATACCTAAACCACAAAAGTCGATTTTCAGAGGAGAAAAAGAGCAGAAGAGGTCTTGCAACGCATTCCAATCCATAGGAGACAACGTGTAATTTCTTATACTTTTGTAATCGTTTAGTTTTTAGTATCATTCATTACTCGGTTAGTTTACCTTGGCTAAGCCATTACTCTTGTATTAATTATGATGTTTGAAGGCTAATACCTTCGGGTATTAGCCATTATTATGAAGATCTAAATGTTTGGTTTTGTTTATATTCTCGATTTCTTACTTATCGATTGCATGCTTGTTATGTTTATCAAATATACTTTGTTTACGTCCTTTTGTATGTGCGACCTATCGTTCAACTGGATCTAGTGATATGGACCAAGTAATCTAGGTGCCGGGATAGCTCTCCATATAGTAATTTATACATCTAGAATCATAGGATCACAAATATTGTCCTTCTAAAACCGTGCTAAGGATACGCTTCTGGCTTAACTAGTCAACGGAAACTGCCTTTGGTTATCAACAAGTTGAACTATAGGTGAATCTAGATAATCTACAAATAATGTTCTGATTCATTAGAAATTGGATAAGTTAGACTACTAGTGTATGGATTAGCCATTAAGCAGTAAGTGGGTAACAGTCTCTATGAGCCGGGATTAACAAGATCACCTTTGCTTAAGTCCCTAAAATAGATTATAATCAGCAAATAAAGATGTTTTATGCGAGCTAATTAATTGTGAACGATAATTAAAGTGTAAGACACCCCCATTTTTACATATAGCACGGAGCCTAATCTGGGTAATTACTTGAAGGTAACAAAAGTTCAAATCATAGAAAACCGATCAAAAAGAGTCGTGTTATGAAAATAAGTTATCATATCATTAATCTTCATAGGAAAAAGTTTTTAACAAAGAAGAGGTCCCAACATCTGTATTTACAAAGTGTGAATGATAACGGTTTTTCCATCTTCATGTCCTCGCCACTCCGTGCCATTAGTTACCTGAGATAAAACATGCTAAAAAGTCAACACAAAGGTTGAGTGAATCCATAGGTTTAAGTAATATAATTTGAATGTAAATTGTGATATTTGGGAGACGTTGATATACACCCGATTATTGAAAACATAATTTATTATGCCATTAGCTCATGAATCCTGAAGCTAAGGGTATGGTGATACTTATATCCCCTGCGGGTACCTAGCCAAATACCCGCATGATTTCTAATGATGTGCGATTGGTTACACGTAACTGGGTACACCAACGGGGAGTCCAGCCCAAATAGATCTATTCACATCATTCGCGCTTACTACGGAGAGTAATTAACGGTTCATGATTATGGGGACTTAAAGGCAAAGCAGTTACTTAGGCAATAGTAAATTGAAATAGCATACAGAAATAATTGCATTCATGTTTATAGCATGTACCCCCTCGCGGTTTATAAAAAGATTGAAATACGGGCTAATGAACTCACCTGAACAGATTATAGGGAATTTGGATAGCACTTATATGAAAGGAAATAACAGCTTTGTCACGGGCAACCTGGTTAATTATAAGTCAAGGTCTTAGTTGATTGAAATGTTAGATATTACATTGATGTTGGTTTGAATATAAAAATTATCATAGTTAAATAATTAAAATCTCACTTTGCCCGATTTGGAACTCCTCGTGCTATAATTAGTGATCGCAGTACTCACTTTTGCAATGACCAATTCGCAAAGGTCATGCTTAAGTATGGATTTACCCACTGTATTTCTACCGCGTATCATCCATAAATGAGTGGACAAGTGTAGGTTTCAAATCGTGGTTTGAAACGTACTTAAGAAAGGACTGTAGGCGAAAATCGAGCTTCATGGTCTGATAAGTTAGATGATGCATTATGGGCCTTTCGTACCGCATTTAAGACACCCATCGGGTGCACTCCTTATAAGCTCGTGTACGGAAAAGCTTGCCATCTTCCTATCAAACTTGAACACAAGGCATATTGGGCCTTAAAGCATTGTAATTTCGACCTTAAGACCGCAGGTGATCACCGGAAAGTTCAAATGAATGAATTAAATAAACTCCGGGATCAAGCCTACGAGAACTCTTTAATCTACAAAGAGAAAACCAAGAAGATTCATGACTTCAAGATTAAGAACCGCATTTTCAACGTTGGTGATCGAGTTCTTCTCTTCAATTCTCGGTTAAAGATTTTCTCGGGAAAGCTCAAAACCCGTTGGACCGGACTGTTCACCGTTGCTCAAGTTTTCCCTTATGGAACCATCAAATTATCTTAAACCGACGAACCAAATTTCAAGGTGAACGGTCATAGACTCAAACATTATTTTAGAGGGGACATACCATCGATGGTTGTCCCGGATCTCCAAACTTTCCCCGTGGACCACTAAATTCGGGGTCGAGTCAGGCTCGTGACTCGGTTAACAAAAACAAGTGCTTCGTGGGTGGCAACCCATGCTTATCCCTAGTAGTAGTATATTAGTATAATATTTATTAATAAGTGTGATGTGAGGAGGCTCGCCTCTTGCTTTCTCGTGTTTTGTGTTTTGTGTTTTTTTGTCTAGGATTGCCCGGATTATGAAGACTCTCGTGCTCGTGGTTTTGTCCATCGTTCACTCGATCTTCAATCCTTCGCATACTTATATATGGGAATCCAATATCCTATATCTTATTAATTAACGTTTATCTATTAGCAAACGGCTTTAGATTTACGTAGAGACCCCTTAATATTTGGATTATGCCTTGAAATTAGTATGGGGTGGCAGTCTCACATTGAGGACAATGTGTAGTTCTAGTATGGGGGGATCTTTCAATTTGATCTTACTTACATTTGCCTTGTCTTCACGTAATCCCATTTTGCCACCAAAAATATGTGATTTTAGGCCAAATTTAAATTTTTTTCAAAAATAGAATAAGTGTTTTAACATGTAGTTTTGTCTTTTTAAGCATAAATTTTGACTTGATCGAGCATGTTGCGCTCTAGCTTGCCCCTTAACTTATATAAATTTAAGCTTTTGCTAGTCTTTTATACAAGAAGCTTTAAAACGCGAATTCTAGCTTGAAAAAGCCAAGATTTTGCAAGTTTCCACGATAGACTTTAAATATGCAAAGCTTGTTTTATTAGACTAAGCATTCGCGGATCTTTTTATTAAAGATTTTAAATTTGCGAAGAACGAAGAATGATAGAGTTAAGTATAAGTTAGATGCTAAACATGGAGTATTTTAATAAACGTTATATAATTGTTGAATAAATAAAGTTTCTTTGGTTTTTGCGATTCTTAGTTTAAATCACTTCGTAGAGATTCCTTCTAGTGAAAGTAAGGTACACATCGAGGTTTTGTCAGTGTTGTGGGGAAATAGGCTACTGATTTCTGACGGCTTGCTACCGTTGTCTAGGTAGTTAAAAGACCACAAGACTTGAAATTTGGCTATAATAATAATAATGATAATGTAATAAACCAAAGCCGAAATAAGACTTCTGGATCATGGTCGGCTCGCATACCGATGTGACAGTCATTTAAAGGGTGGAGGTAATAATAATAACTGTGGGCTGATAAAGATTTACTGTCTCTGGTCGGTTGGCTGCGCCCTATGCTAAACAAAGGAACATTGCCGTAAATAAGAACGAGTCGTGAGGCACGAAAAAATCCAAAGTTTAAAATTTTGACCGTTGGTCACTTATTAAAAATAAACAAACAAAAAATTTCTTACAAATTAAATAACTTACCCTATAAATACTCTATTACTTCTCATTTTATACACAACGAGGTTTTGATACCCGCGCTTCGCTGCGCATTTGATACCCGCGCTTCGCTGCGACGCATTTTGTATTAAGCATAATCTAAGATCGATCAAACATGTGGCGTTTAAGTTTGTTGTTACTGAAAGTTAAATGAACTTACCATTGAAAAAAGAGAAATTAGACAACATTTGGTGAAGCTTTCTAAGTTGTAAAAATCTCCAGGTATGCAAACAGATACTATAGAAGTGACTAAATGCAAAGCAAATCAGCCCTTAAAACCGAAAAGAAATAATAATTAATCCTATAAAAAAAACCTTGAAACTTTGACTACATCATGTGTTCATGAAATTAGGGGTTTATAGATTTTTATAACAATTTAGGTCCAATTCCTGTAAATGCTTCAGGTTGCTTATGAACCAAACCCTTATTTTTCATCTTTTCTGCGTATTCTGTTTTATGTGTTATGCGTTCACCTGCAGAAACATAGAACCATGTCATTAGAGTAACAGGAAAATTAAGTATTCACAAACACACGACACCCTTATCGATTACATAAAATTTGCTTCTTGTGCTTTTCACAGGAGCGTTAGAATGTAAGAATGTTATTATCGGCTATGCATGATATATGAATGGCTTATGGTCCATTATTGTGCTTTAGGTATTTCATTATATTATCACAAAGAGAATATACACTCTTAGCAAAATCATACTTGTTGCTTAATGTATATAAAATAATCTGAAAGTGACTATGATTATCTTGCATTATAGTTTAAGAGACACACTTTCAATAATACTTCATCCATTTTCCATCATCTTTTTCTCTAACAATCCAACCCACATCTCACTTATTGTTCTTGGTTGATCTTAAGATTACTAGCATTCTTCAATTGGTATCAAGAGCCATGGCGTGGTGTGTTTAGATTTTTGTGTTTGATTTGTATTCAAAACCTTTACAAAGAGCAAATTAGTGATTAAAATTTTTTGGCTTAAAAACCTTAAAGTTTTCATTTTTATTGTTCCTATAGGGTTAGTAATACTAGTTGTACAAGAATTTTTGCTAAAAACCATTAAAAATCGTGTTTTTTTGAGTTTTGAAAATTTGGGTTTCGTAATAGTTAGGATCGAACTAGAGGGATCGAACAAGGGGATCGAACTAGTCAATCGAACAAGGGGATCGAACTAGATCACCGAACGAGAGGACCGAACGAGCTGTTACATAGATTGAACCGAACGAGCTTCTTCAGTCTCAATCGAACGAGTAGCTTCAAGTTTGTATCGAACGAGTGAATTCTAGTTTGTATCGAACGAGTGTTCTCTAGGTTGAACCGAACGAGTGTTTTTCACTAGAACCGAACGAGAGGATCGAACTAACGGACCGAACGAGAGGATCGAACTAACGGACCGAACGAGAGGATCGAACTAACGAACCGAACGAGAGGACCGAACCAGTGAAAAACAAATTTAGTTTAAACCTAACAAACTCAATTTTAAATTATACGGTTATTTCTTTGACTTGTAAAATCCCGTGAAACAAACACTTGTCTTCCCGGTTTTGTCAAGAATCGTAAAATCCCGTGTAGTTTTAATTCAAGACTCAACAATCACGTAACCAAACACAATTTCTTTCTACCACCGATCGATCAAATTGTAATCTTTTGATATCACAATGACGTCTCTTGCTGATAAATCACTTCTCTCTGGAGGAGACAACAAACCACCCTGATCTTTGAAACACTGTATGATTCATGAAAAGCATAAATTTGGGAACTTTATATGATGAATAGACCACATGGACGAATGATACTTGCATCTGTTGAAAAAGGTCCACTTGTTTGGCCTTCAATCACTGAGGACGGAGTAACAAGGCTAAAGGAATATGTTGAGCTAACTCCAGCTGAAGCCATTCAAGCAGATTGCGATATCAAAGCTATAAATATCATTCTCCAAGGCCTACCAACTGAAATCTATGCTCTTGTGAGTCAACATCGTGTGAGCAAAAATCTTTGGGATGATATTAAACTGTTAATGCAAGCAACATCATAACTCAAACCAAGAACGTTGAGTGCAAGTTTGTATGATGAAATTTGAATAAGTTTACTTACAAGCAAGGAGAGCCGTTGCATGAAGTATACTTGAGGTTCACTTGCTACTCTAATGATATGAACATTTACAAGATGGCCTTTGGAGCATTTTCCAGTGAACACCAAGTTCTTTTTTAAACACTCTTCCTGATGAATGGAGGCAAATTTGGTTTACTGATGGTAAAACTGGTCAAAGAAAAACTTGCACACTACCAATGTTGATCAACTCATGCTCATCTGCAACCAACATGACGACATGCAATTGATGTTCGTTGATGCATAACCGCAACCTTGATCCTCTTGCTATAGTTGCATCTCATCAGTTAACTCAGCCACTTATCAATCCATCTACATCCACACCAACAGTCCTCTATCTCACCATCACGTTCACCCATATCAGTCCTTTACAGTTTGTTTACACCTTATCAATCATCAACATTCTCAACAAACATTCACCACCTCTTTCAATTACTTTAATCGAACATATGAGTATCAATCCACCGTTCACCACAACGATTATTCTCAACAACCATCAATACCCACAATCGGATATGCTCCCATAACCTAACAGCAGCAACAACCTGATTTTTCCTACCAACTCCATCTAGTTGTTCCATTGTTTCCAAAAGGGGATGATCAATAGATGCAATTAATCACATGTAGTTCATATTATGACTGCTGTTGTCACATCCCGTAGTCCTACCACGAACATCAGCTAATACTTCGTCAAACCCTCGTCAACAAGCCACCATCTATGATGGAAAAGTACTGTGCAACCGTACAGGGAACAAACTACTCTGCTGCTGGAACAACAAGAAAATACACACCTGGTGCAAGTGGTAGCAACACGGGGAAACAAAGGACTGTTATTTTGTTACAATTGCAAAGGGGAGGGTCATATTGCCAAGCAATGCACAAAGCCCAAGAGGAAAAGGGAATGACACATTGATTTTAATGGATAAAGTGTTGTTGGTTCAAGCTCAAGCCAGTGGTCAAGCTTTAACAGAGGATGAAATAGCATTTTTGGCAGATCCAGGACTTCCTGATAATCAAAACTCTCAGACAGTCATTACCCACAATGCTGCTTATCAAGCCGATGATCTGGATGCATATGACTCTGATTGTGATGAACTCAATTCAGCCAAGATGCTCACATGAGCCAATCTCCAAGGAATGGTCGTTCCAGATGCACTCACTGAGGTACACAATCAAGATAATCTGAACTATGACTTATTCAATCAAAGTGAGCAGATTATGACGTCTTCTGAACAGTCTAATGATGTGAGTCAGTCCAGAAACTGACATAATCAGGATAGCATCTACATTCCTTATTCTCAGTATCTGAGTGAAACACAACAGGAAACTGTTCAGAATTCTAACTCTTCTGCTCAACAAGATGTCCTGATATTGTCTATGTTTGATCAAATAACTACCCAAGTGACGCATTGCAACACTGTTAATAAAGCTTTGACTACCGAGCTTGACAGATATAAAGAAGAGATTAAAGATTTGAAAGAGAAACAAAATGTTGAAAACAGTTTTTCAGGATCAAATGAACAGTTTGACGAGATTGTACGTCTTAAGCAAAATCTTTTCGAACAAGTGCAAGAAAAGGATTGTTTAATGAAAACAGTTTCTGAACTCAAAAATGAGTTGAAATTAGAAGAAAACAGAAATATTGATAGAGAAATTGCTTTAGAAAAGAAAATTAAGCAACTTGACAACATCATTTTCAAAAGAGGTCAATCTGCGCAAACTGTTCATATGATGACTAAATCCAAAATTTGTTATGATCATTCCTCGAAACAAGCTATCGGTTTTGAAAAACCTTTCTGTCTGAAGAAAGCTCGGGAGTCAAAGCCAAAGCTGTATGACGGGAATACCATTCTCAAAATGGATCCTATTGTTGTTCCTGATTCTGATGAAACAATAGAGCTAAGTGAAAAGAGTCGTTCAAAAATGATTTTGAAAGAACAAGATCCATTGTTTGAGAAATATAAAGTGAACACAAAACCTATCAATTATGCGATTCTTAATAACGATTACTACAAACGATTTGTTCGACAAACTGATTTATATAGTGAACATGCCTATTGGAAAGCGACTTCGGTCCCAGCTTTAGACCCATCTCATTCTTCCACAACCGTCATAGTTGAGGTTCCAAAAGAACTTCCTACAGTAAGTATGGTGAATACTAGCTTGAAAGAGCTTAAACGCCATCTTACTGGCTTTGATCAGGTTGTCAAAGAAAGAACCACTGCCACAGCTATCACTGAGGGCACGTGGGGGTTTGAACATACAAAGGCTTGTTTTCGAGATGAAATCATTCCGTTTATAAAAAATTTAAAAGATATCTTCAATAACTTCAACCGATACTTGGTTGAAGAACTTGCTGATGTCCAAAAAGTCTTTTATCAAATGGAACAGGCTGTCGAACAACATCGCTTGGAGTCCAGAACTTTTGAAGTTAAAATGAATCAAGTTTTGAGTGAAAACGAACGACTCTTGGCACAAGCTATTGATAAGGATATTGTAAAGACTGTTGTGAATTTGTCTGTGAATGCAAATGGTGAAACTGTGACTGAATGTCAAAAGTGTCTCGAACTCGAGACTGAGCTTGTCAAGAAAAAGGATTTTGTTGATAAAGAAACTTACGATAAACTTTGCAAGTGTTTTACAACTCTTGAAAAACATTGCATCACTTTGGAAGCTGATTCTCAACTTAATCACGAAATTTTTCAACAAGAAAACAGTGTTTTAAATCAAAATGCTCCGAGTTTTACTCAGTTGTTCGAATTAAGTGAATTGAAAGCTCAGTCTCAAGCGAAAGACACAGTCATTGTCAAGTTGAAAGAGCAGATTAAGTCCTTAAGAGGAAATGAGGAGGATAGTTCAGTCAAAATGGACATGGATGAAATAGAGACACTTAACATAGAATTGGAACATAGAGTGACAAAACTTGTTACTGAGAATGAGCATTTGAAACAGACTTATAAGCAACTTTATGACTCGATTAAGCCAAAACGTGTTCAATCAAAAGAACAATGTGATGCGTTAATCAAGCAAGTCAATATAAAGTCTGGGGAGATTTCTGATTTAAATGCAAAACTTCAGGAACAAGGTTTGGTCATAGCAGCCCTAAAAAAAATGAGTTTTAAGGAAACTCAAAGAAAAGCATAGATAACAAGGTGCCTGTACCCACTCTTCTGTTGATCCAAACGTGTCTAAGGATAACATGGAACCAATCACACCCAAATTGTTGAACAAAAGGACTGCTCACTCTTCGTATATTAAGCATACCCAGGAAGAAGCTTTGGTCCTTAGGGATATAGTCGAACATGTAAAAGCAAATTATCCTCAAGATCCACTTTTAGAGTCTGCCTTTAGGTATACCAAAGTCATTCAGGATTTGCTTTCACACATAAGTAGATCATGCCCTAGCATCAACAATTGTGGTCCTCAATTAATTGAGGTCATACCAAGGAAAAAGGACAAGCAGGTTAGGTTTGCCGAATCACTCACACCCAAAGAAAACACAAAACCAGTCTCGACTTCAAACATAGTTTCTAACAAGCGTGTGTTGCATTCTACAGGAGTAAGACTTTCTACTAGTGCTAGCGGATCACAGCCTTCAGGCAATACCAAGAATGATAGGATTCTGCAAACACCAAGTAGTAATTCGAAGAATAAAGTAGAAGCTCACCCTAGGAACGTTAAATCTAGTTTGAATAAAAGAAATGGTACTGTTAAAGTTACTGGATCTGCGTCTGTGCAGAAATCCAAGAAACAAGATGATTCTGATTCTGTCTGTGTTAACAGTAATGATTGCATGTCTTCTGATAATTTGTGTGTTTCTAATTCTTTGAATGTTGTGAAATCTCGTGCTAAACCTAAAAAGAATAAATCTAAGAAAGATATTTGGAAACCAACAGGAAAGGTGTTCACTCAGATAGGATATATTTGGAGACCTACTGGTCGGACCTTCACTATTGTAGGAAATGCGTGCCCTTTAACTAGGATTACCACTACTAATGAAGTGCCTTCTAGGAAACCAATAGTTCTAGACTCTGAATCACCCAAACCTGTGGTTAAATTGGTATACTCAAGGAAACCTAGGAAGAATAAAAATGCTGAGTCTGTTAGCAAAACTAAGGTTTTAAAACCAATGTCTGCTAACAAAAAGGAACCCAGTAAATCCTGGGGATCCACAAAAACCAATATTCCATCTACTTCTTTGAATGAATGCAGGTTGTCCAAATCGTCCTCTGGTATTTGGATTCCGGTTGCTCGAAGCACATGACCGGAGATCGCTCTCAGCTCACCAATTTCATCAGTAAATTCTTGGGTACAGTTAAATTCGGAAATGATCAAGTTGCAAAGATAATGGGTTTTGGAGATTATCAGATTGGGAATGTTACTATCTCAAGGGTTTATTACGTTGAAGGACTTGGGCATAATCTATTTTCTGTGGGACAATTCTATGATTCCAATCTTGAAGTGGCTTTTCGTCAACACACGTGCTTCATTCGCAATCTAGAAGGTATTGATTTATTGACGGGATCTAAAGGGGATAACCTTTATACTCTCTCTCTTGGGAATATGATGGCATCCTCTCCTATTTGTCTATTGTCAAAGGCGTCTAAAACCAAGTCTTGGTTATGTCATCGTCGTCTATCTCACTTGAACTTTGGTTCTGAAAATCATCTTGCAAGACATGGACTTATACGAGGTCTCTGTTAGCCTTAAAATATGGTGACATATCCGGAATTACATTAGTTTATTTATAGCGTGACACATAAGGACTAATAATGAC
>BQNB010025610.1:5149-59462 GCA_026074375.1 Tanacetum coccineum | reverse complement strand
TCCCTAAAACCCTAACACCCGTTATCTTTTAATACATATAAGATAACGGGCGTTATCTTCTACTATAACAAAACCAAAATCCTAAACCCATAAACCCATCCCAAAACAAACACCTCATGGCCCAAACCCTTTTACCCGGTTCAAAATACCCTCTTATAAAAGGTTTTTACGCGCGAAAAAACAGTTTTTACTGTTCACTTTCTTCTTCGCGTTTAACCTGCGTGAAAACAAGGGGAAAATCACAATTGACCATGTAGCAAGCTATTTCAAGGGTCCAAGTATACATGGTAGGGTTTATACGTCATCCAAGGCTCTCATTGGCTTAAACCCACATGAGCAAAGACACGTGGATTAAGAGAAAGCACACTAAGATGCAAGATTTTACACCAATTGTACTCACAAAAGAAGCACAAGTACTCTGACACACGGATTGCCACATTGGCAATCCGTGTGCCCTTCAATCTAATCCAACGGCTCTAAATGATGATCCAATGATTGGAGGGAATGAAAGGACAAGATGACTGGGAGCGTGTAACTGATTTTGGAGCCTAGAAGCTTCTCTTGGTGGCTATAAAAGGACCCCCTCACTCACTCAGAGATATCTTTCCTTTCTTGCAAATTTTAGTTTTAAAAAAAAGCTCTTTTGTAATTTTTAGTTAAAATGTAATTTCTTTTAAGCATTTGTAATCATCTTTTAATCAAGCTTGTAATCCATTTCAAGTATTAATAAAATTCTCATTTTAGTTTTTATAAGCTGTTTTTTTTCTAATAAGCTCTTATCTCTTTCAAATATTGATGCTACTGTTTCATAAGCTCACTACAAGCTCTTATAAGCTCTTACAAATCTCTAAGCTTGTAATTGAGCTCTATTAAGTTTTAATATACTCAAACTTTAAAATCAGCTTAAGTAACCTTTGCTTATGGATTTTGGACTTAAGGAAGATGAGCTAGCAATGGATGAGCTCATATGGACTTTTACTAGCTTATCATTGATAAGCTAGAGCTTGTAGACAACTTTTGAGCTTAAATGCCTTTGTTTAGCTACGGCAGAGGTAAACTCTCTTTTTAAATTTCAATTTTCTTAGTTTAAATTTTGCATTTACTTATTTTCAGCTTATAACTAGTTTAATAGTGCTTAATACTGTCTCTTTGTGCTTATTGATTATGTTTTACCATCTGTTTTCATTTTTTGAAGTATAAATTCTAGTTTTACTTAATTTGTCTTTACAATTCATAAAAATCCAAAAATAGTAGAATAGTTTTTAGCTTATTGGTTTTGGCTTATTTGCTTATTGTTAAATGTTTATTATAGTTGTTATAAGCTATTTGTTATCTACTACTCAAGTTTAGTTAATTAGATTTCATTTTCACAAAGCTTAATTAGATTTTAAAATTGTTAAAAGAGTGTTTGGCACATCAGTACTAACCATAAGTTAGTACTGCTTGTGGCCTTTTGGTCTTTGAAACTCATTTTTTAATCTCTCATTTAAATCTGTTTTAGGTAGTTTTATTAGCTAGGTCAGAAGTTATTTAAGTTTTAATAGGTTAGTTTAATATAGGTTCTTATCTGTCAAGTTCTATTTTCATTATAAGTTTTGTTAAATTCTAGCTGTTGAATTTACTTAATTTGCATTTAGCCTTGTGTTTTAAGAGTGTCAAAGTTAGTTTATTAGGTCTGTGCAATAGGAATAAAATTGTGGTCATATACTTGTCAAATGCATCAGCAGTATTAGATAAGTGACATTTTTAGGCTTAAGTTTTAGTAGGTTAAAATAGAATTCCGCTTTTGATTTTTAGATTTTAGATAGCTTATAGGTTATATGTCATTAGTTTAGATTTAGTTTTTTAAATATAGCTTAAATTGTTATCTGTTTTAGCTTTCAAAATCAGCTGTTTTGCTTTTCATCTTAAAATCCAAAGACAGCATAAGTTGTGTGATTGGTTGATTGGTTGAGTTTTTTTCTATAAGCTCTCTTGAGTTTCAAAATAGTTTTTTCAAGAGATTGAGATAGTTTAGATAGTGTAGATTAAATAGTGTATATAGCTCAATAGTCATAAGGATCTAATAGCTTATTAAAAAGTAAAGCTTCGAAGCGAGCAGTATATTAAGTTAACAAAGCTAGCAGTACTAAACTGTTAATGTTATACCAAAGCTAGAGCTTATTTAAGGCCATGTTCTTATTAAATTTTGCTTTCTTCTTTCTAAATTTTAGCTTTTATCAGGACTAATGTTAGTTCATAAGATTAGCTTAGTCACTCACATGCTTCAGCTTATTGTTAAATTAGTCAGCATAAAGTAGCTTTTAGTTTTAAAAATATTGAAAAAGCCAAAAATATGCAAGTAGTGTAAACTGTTAGGGATTCAGCTTATTTCTAGCTAATTTAGAAAAAAAGTAGATATAAGAGCTTTTATTAAAATGGTTAGTTTTTAGCTTATCTTCACTTTTGCTTTTTATAAGTTTTCAAAAATAAAAAAATAATAGCGAAAAACCAAGGCCTGGGAACTGCGAAACCCACGACCTTGAAAAGCCTCCACAAGCCTATTGTCCTTAACCATTGTTGACTACCAATAAATCATGCCGTGAGTATTCTTCCCATTTAATCTTTATACACGTTTTAACCATTTTTTCTATAAGCTGTATTTGGCTTATTTCGCAGCTTATTCAATAAGCTACGATCTCAGCTTATATTTCTAGGTCTAATTAAGTTATAAAGCTATTTCCCTGTTAATTTTTCTAGAATTTTGATAATTACAGTTTTTATTAGTATTTTACCATTATGTTTTTTTCAATAAAAACTTTTTTAAAAATTATAAAAAATAGAAAAATAATCAAAAAATAATAAATCTCTTACTTTAGAGTAATTTTCTTTATATCATAAAGTTTATAGGAAAATTAGTTGTTGCTTTCGAAGGTCTAAGTTACATAATTTTCATTTTTTAAACACACGAATTTATTCACCATTACTCGTTTTTTCGTGGTTTTTAAGGCTCATTATGTTCCAAATCCGTTTTTTGTTCTAAGATAACTAGTTTTTCTTTCAAACTTACATTTTTATCAAATATGAGTCCATTTAAAAAGAAAAAAAAAAAAATTAGCACAGTTTAATTTTAGAAATTTAGGGTTTTTAATCTCCGTTAGGTGGATCAAGTCCCGTTATTTTGACTCTTCATGCTTAAATGGTTCTAAATTGTTCAAATTAATTTTAAAAGTAGATAATCAAATCAATCTTGCGTCTTCATTCAAATCAGTGATGTCCGAACATCAAACGTGGTTTCAATTTCACAAAACTTCTTTGGGGGATAACAGACCACCGGGAATCATATCTTTCCCGGTTTTATGATACGTATAAATTTAATATATATCATTGTAGAAGAATTTTTACCTTTTCACCTTGTCCTCGAAGGGTAAACGGTAATTTTATACATCAAATTATATATTATTATTATTACGTATATATAAGATTCTAACCGTAATCAAACAATTTATGGCGCCGCTGCCACCGGGGAATTGTATAATCTAGATTCTCTCGTGTTGAACATTTGTCTTGATCGAGATATTAAGACCCTTTCATTTTTGAAAGTTTTGTTTTTTGTTGAAAAAAAAAATTTATAAAATATAAAAAGTAAAAAATATTTTTCCTTTCTTTTAGTATAATTATCATATAAAAAAAGAAAAAAAAATCAAAAATATAAAAAAATGTCCATAATAAAAAATAAAATAAACAAAATATGGTAAAGAGAACACCAACAAACATAATACACATTCAATGAGGTATTAACCATTAGTAAGTTTCCAACATCGAATACAATGATTTAAAAAAACTTACCATTTGTGTCATTTACGAAATAGCGGCCACCTTAAAAAAGTAAAATTTTTAGAGCTACAGTGAAGTGAAAATTTTGATTATTTGGTTTAAGATTGTCTTCCCTCGTTATCCGTTAAAATAGGTTGGTTTAAAAAAAATTTAGTTAAATTTACTTTATCTACTTTGTGCATGCGCACACTGAAGAGTCGTATTCGTCAAACCCTCAACTGTAACCGTCAACAACAAGCCCAACCGGCTGTTGTACAACCATTTCAACTTTAGAAGAACGCGTTGTTAATCCACTACCTAGATTCCGATGCTGAAAACCGGACATGACACAATTGATCCAAGCACCAACACCGAGGGGTACGAGGATGCAATTGTAATCCTGAAATTACCATGCTAATTTTAGTTAAAGTATTGTCTGAATCAATCTTGTTCAAAACAAACATTTTTAGGGACATGAGCGTAAAAAGGATGGATCCACTTGCTCACATCCGTTATTTCACACTCAATCAAGAATTACCGACACACGATGAGATTCCCGGATATCCAGCACGGGTCACTTAAGCTATATGCTTATTTCCATTTTTCTCATGACAAGGTTCAGTCCCGGCATTTTGGCTAGAAAAAGAACCTCCTGTGTATCAATATTCTTGACATGGATGATCTTGTTTCACAATAATTAATACACAAATTCTTTCCTCATTCCAAACGAACAAAAAAATCTTCGTAACGAATCACGAGATTTCAACGTAAGATTTGAAACGAAATCGTTTTATAGGCTTGGGATCGATATAATGATCTTCTTCGAGCATTGACCCACATCACGGATTTGAATTAAGAATATTACATCAGCAAGATACTTTTACAATGCTTTGAATGCTACAAATGACATCAAGATTCCTATCTCCCTCTATCTATATCTATCTCTCGGGGTGGGGGGAGATATGAAATCTGCCTGCGGGTGGAAATTTTTTTGGATAAGATGCCATCGACGATGCTACGAGAATTATCGAGTGTAAATCCAAGGTTTCGTAAATTCACAAAACAAGGCATGTTGTGCCAAAGTGAGTTGAATTTCATCTACCCCCAGGAATTTCACAGATGTTGCTGCTCTTACAACCGAACTTTCTGAACTTTAGAATATATGAAGCTATGCTATTCGACAAACAAAAAGCCAAAGCTTAACCCGCACCCATAAAGCGATGAAATCAGAGTTGTGTAACTTGTCGCTGAGGCACTGCACATTCTTATAGAAATTTTTCTAGCCACTGATTGGCAATTGTTTATCGCGAGACAACATTTAGAGTAAGTTCACAAAGCTGATGCAACAATTTTAATCAAGGAAATACCAATCTTCGTAGACCGTCCAACGATGGTTTTCGAATCAAATTCGACCTACTTGGTTTTCCTTCCGATTCACAAAACAATCAAAACCGATTCAATCGAATCAAGGATAATTTCAAGCACAACATACAGAGGAAAAAATTTCAATCAAAACGGTGGAAATAACTTCTATCAAAGGACAAGTGTATCAACCTCCGGATTAGTCCTACCACCAAGTCATTAACCAAAGCTAAACCTTATCAAGCTCCATCCTGAACCCTTCTATAACCTACCTCATTTCTCTCACGACTAGTAACTAACCTACTCATCCTCCTAACTACCTCTACCTAACTTGACTACCTGCTGGAGGGGATGAGAAGAGGGAAAGAAAGGGGACAAAGAGAGGAGAGAAGAAAAGGAAAAAGGAAGAAAAGAGGTAAAGAAACAAAGGGCGGGAGATCCTGCTCGGGCTGAGGGGAGTGACGGCCGAGCCCCACGCCTGCAACAAGCAATGTGATACCAAGACCGATAACAAAAAGACAACCTGTTCAAGCAACAAGATGCAAAGTAGTGTAATATGAGAGCTAAATATGCAAAATCAAGGCCCAAGGTTATACAAAACCATACAATAGATGACAACTTTAACGGAGATGCTTTCTAACATTCGTAAATCTCCAATACCAGCTTCGCCTTCAAATTCAGGATCTACATTCCAAGTAACACGGTTACTAACCCGAAGAAGACTTGAAGGGTCATTACTACCAAAGATATTGTATTGCTTCTACAGAGGACCTAACGATTTCCTACTTATTCTCCTAGAGTAGCTGGAACGTAGAACCGAGGTGACACAGGACACGATTTTTTCTACTAATAACACAGCTGGACACGTTAACCGGAATAATGTCCGAACCTAATGAGAGAAAGACATCTTAAGGTATCGGTAGTTCCAGTTAGAAAAACATAAATCGCAGACATTCTTAGCCAGAATGTTGCTACCAGTTAGTGCACCGATGCGTATAACCCAAAACCGTGCAAATTCCTTATCCTTCAAGGGAATGATGGAGAGGCACCGTAGAAGCTAAAAGAACAAAAAGAGAAATTCTACAAAATCGTCAGAAAGATAAGAGTTTGAAATTAGTTTCATATATGCTTTGGAACTCTAATGCCACAATTTGCTTCAACTCTTAAAGCCTTAATCAGAAATAAAGAAAGCTTAGTGATAGGCTAGACGCCCTTAAAAACGACAACATATGCTCATGGACGGTTTCATACATTCTCACAAACAATACCCGAAAAACTTGGGCCCCGCAGATTCCTTATTCCACATGTACAATTTCCCAGAATGGATGAGTCTTAGCCTTGCCAGATCTTATGCGCACGCTAGCAATGAAATCGTCAGTGCCATTATCCGTGTGGGAAAAAAAGCCTTAACCTTCCAGACCTGAATCCAGACACGTGCAAGACACTAGAACTAGCGCAGACCGGTTCGATCATTTACGACCAATTCGGTATTGCATAAAGATTGTCAACAATGAAAGTTTGTGATTCTAGTTTCCAGCACGACTTCAGCGCGTGGTCATATAGATTTTGAGAACCATAAACCAGACCTTCGAGTACCTCTAATTCTGGGAGGGTGTTTTCTCTTAAGAGCCCAGTCATGCTTCATCGATAGACGGTATGCGAAGTGAGAATAGTCTAACCCTTATCGAGTAGAACACAATGAGGCCATTACTTTATAATCTTGATCAAACTTCAAGATATCCCGGGAGTGTAATTATAATAATAAGGACGGCGAATCGAATCGACGTTGTTGAATTAGCTGTGAAGAGTATTTCTTTCTCAGGAAGTTCTAGGATTTTCGGACGTGATCTCCAGTGGAAATCCCACTCCCGGATATGAGAAATGAAGAGAGGAAAGAATGACCCGATAGTTTCAAAAACTTCTTCTTCGACAACTCACATAGAGATGCCATTCAGGGGATAAGTGATTTTTCTATACTTCTAGAAGAATCTGATGCTAACAATTTTCTTGCTCTAGCCACGATACAACTTCAACCGGAAGTTGATGCGAATCCTATTTATGACTCAGAGGAAGGGACATTACTTAAATTCTCGAAGACACATACCTTAATGTGATCTTCACAACACCTCCGGACCAAGAAAATCTTGTATTGCCAGAATCAGAAAGGAACTTTTTCTACACTGTGTGAAAGCCAAAACTGCCAAAACTTTAATTGATGAACCCCGAGGTCTGAACATTAGACTTACCGAGCCTTATCACCTCCAATATGCACATTTACTGCGGAAGACAACAACAAGTTGCCAAGTCATAATTGCCAAAGATTTTGAATACGATGAAAAGACCACTCTCATAAAGGTTTCATTAAATTCCTCGACAAAGCAAGCAATTGCTTGGAAACTTTCCGCCATAAAGGGTATTACGCCAAACATTTTGCATTTTCTCAATAAAATTCTAATGGAAGACGACTATGAACAATCGGTCCCAACATCAGAGAAGGGATTAATCCAAACAATCCATAAGATAAGCAACATCAAAAATAGGTTGAGAAACTTCTCGACGCTGGATTATCTATCCTAATCTAACGAATAGTCCACTTGGGTGAACCCAAAGCACTGTGAGGCCAAAGAAAGGAGGAATAGACCGTCGTGACCAATGATGAAAGCGTGAGAATAGTACCTAGACAATACTTTACGGGATGGAGAGTTTTGTATTGATTATCGTAAGTTTGAACTAAGCCACCCGAAAAGACCACTCTATCCCTTTGCCGTTATGGATCAAATGCTTGAGAGACTACGCAGGAATGAATACTATGTTTCGCGGTCGACATGGTTTCTCTTCGGGTTATTTTCAAGCGAACTATCAATCTAGTCCTGGAAGATCAGGAAAAAAACACAGTTCCCTGCCATAAACAGAACGTTTGCTTATCGACCGCATCCTTTGGTTATGCAATGCACCAGCACGTTCCAAGGTGTATGATGGCCAATCTTCAATGACTATTGATTGAAACACACAATGGAAGTTTATCAATGGGAATGACTTTTTTCAGTTTTTTGGAAATATACTTCACTTTCTACATGCCTTCCCAATTTAGACAAAGTAATGCTTTAAAACGGTGTAGAACGACACCAATTTGGGTTCCTACAATTGGGAAAAAAAACCATTATATGGTAAAAGCGAAGTGCATCGTCACTTGGAAACATTAAAATTATCAAAGAAAGGAATCGAAGACACCGACAAAGCCAAATCAAGACGTCATTGCTAAATTACACCTCACCCAACTACCCTCAAAGTTAGTTAAGGAGTTTTTTCCATTCTCAGGACATGCATGTTTTCTTACGTAGATTTATCAAAGGATCTTTTTTCAAAGAGTTCTCAGAGACCCAAGACTCAACTTCCTTGACAGAAAACACTCCTTTTGTATTTTCTCAAAGAATGCAGTATCAAGCTCATTTTCAGAACTTAAAGAAAAATTAACCGAAGCCTCCAATTCTGATTTGGCCCCCAACTGGGGACCAACCCTTTGAGCTTATGATGCGATGCCTACGCAACTATTGCCATCAGGTCAGCACGAGACTTCTAGGGGCAAATGAATTGAGAAAACACTTTATGGACCGAAACAGTATGACAAGCAAACACTGATGACCAAGACAAATCGAAAACTATATCAAAAATAGAAAAGGAAAATGTTGGTTGCGGTGTTAACTGCTTGTTGACAAAATTCGACGGTACATACCTCATCATGAAATAAAAAGCATAGTTGTAAATAACGGACCATTTCCGCCTTTAAGATCCTATTTGCTAAAAAGATGTGCCAAAGCAAGATTGCTAAGATGGTTCTACTCCTTCAGGAATTTTTGTTTTTAAAGTAGATTGATACAAGAGGGAGAGCTGAGAACAACGCAGAACGATCATTGAAAATTTCCCGATTTAAGAAAACCCGTATGAAAATGTTTTCGATCCAAAGGAAATTAACGAAAATTTTCCTCTCGAAACACTTAATATGGTGACTTCTGGTGGTGACGCAAGTACCCTGCGGTTTAGCCGGTTATGCAAAATTACTGCACGCGGGAATTCATTGTCAAGGAATGTCAACTCAACAGAAAAATCCAATTTTCATTACAAAGATGTCACAACATTATTTTGGGACACCCTTTTCTATTCAAAACCTGTGCAGATCAAGTGAATCCGGAACGATGCAGTTCACAAAGCGAATGAAGCTTGTCGACATCACTCAACAGCTACAGCCATAGTGGACCACCAGGGGACATTACGTGCCAACTACACACTCCAAAAAGGTTTTGACTCCGAATTTTATTGCCCCACAATCTACAAAGTAAATGCCTATGAGACATAGTCAAAAACTAGCTACATATTCACGTCAGGGTAAAAAAAATTTCACAAAAACAACGTAGATGAGATCGCACAAATTCCATCTAAGTGTGTGAACACATTGATGTCTCGAGGCACTAGACTATATGGGACCATTTTTGTAATCACATCTAGAGGAAATAAGTACATATCTCGTGAGCAGTTTGATATTTATACAAATGGGTTAGAAGCAAGCGCTCCCCACTAAATGAAGCTAGAGATGAGTAGTTAAGTTTTTTGAAATCTCTTTTTGCCCCGAATTCGGTACACCTAGAGCTATTAAAGCGATCGTGGAAAACTATTTCTCTTAATGACAAATTTGCTAAATTAATGTCTAAGTATGGGGTCACTAATCGTCTTTCTACTGCTTACCACCCTCAAACGAGTGGTCAAGTCAAGGTGTCGAATCGTGGGTTAAAATGTATTTTAGAAAGAATAGTTGGAGAAAATCGTGCCTCATGGTTGGATAGGCTTGATGATGCTGCTGATGGACATTTTCACAACCGCTTAATAAGACACCAATTGGTTGCACACCTTACAAGCTCGTATATGGAAAGCCATGTCATCTACCTATCGAATTAGAGCATAGAGGTATTGGGATAAAACATGCTAATTTCGATCTAAAACAGCGGAAAGCCCGATGACCATTGAAAGCTGCAAACTTAATGAACTCAATGGCACTTCGTGATTCAAGCATAACAGGAGAATTCTTTGATATTTATAAGGAGAGGACTAGAAGCTTCATGAATCATAAAATCAAAATACTGCATTTTTAAATGTTGTAGATCAAGACACCTTCTTTTCAACTCCCACTAAAAGATAATTCTCAGGAAAGCTTAAAAAAAACCCGATGGTTCCGGAGACCCTTTCAACTATAACCGATAGTTATTTCCATTATGGCACTGCAAAAATTGAGCGTCACTCTGACGGAAACAAACTTCAAAGTGAATTACTGGCACACCAAAAACGAAAGACTTAAGCACTACTTCGTAGTGGGACACACCAACCATATATTTCCCAGAGTCCCCACTTTCCCCTAAGGGCCGATGAATATCAGGGACGAGTCAAGCTGTGTAGAACTCGGTTACCAAAAAAAAAGCGCTTCGTGAGAGTCAAAACCCGCATGCTTTATAAACCATTTATCTATTTTTCTTCTTCTAGCTTTTCATAATGGTGTCAGCTAAGAAGAGACAACAGTAACTCTTCCGTTTCTTTGGTGTCTTGTTGTTTTGAACGCCGTGATTGTTTTGCAGGATAGAGACCAACTTTTCCAGAAGACTCTCGTGTTCGTAAAGAAAGATTGTTTTGTCCCGTCCACTTCGAGCTCCTAGCCTTATGATTGGCCATTAGTATGGGGAAATCCGATGAATCCTAAAAGATTATTATCGACTAACAATGACTTATCTTATATGCACACTTAATATACGGCTTAAGATTTTTGCTTGTACGTCTTTAATTTGAAGTTATGTAATCGACCTTGTTTTGAGTGTTAGAACATGGGGTTTTTTTAAGTCATAAGGCAGTAAACATTGAGGGACAATGTTTGTATTTTAGTATGGGGATAGAAGTATAAGTCAATCCGACAATTATCTTTACCTAATTTTAACCCCTTGTTCTCACAAACGTACCCCGTTTTCCCAAACAAAAATTTCAAAAATATGAAAAAATGTTAAAAATTTTTTCACAAATAAAATAAGTGTTTAAATCTAGTCACAATTTTGACTTTCTTGCTGGGTAGAATAAGAGTAAATTTTGACCCGATCGAGCGTGTTGAGCTCTAGCTTGTTCCTTAACCTTTTAGGCTAAGCGTTCGCTAATTTGTGAAGAACGAAAAAGGATAGAGTTACGTATGAGTAGGATGCTAAACAAGGATTATTTGGAAATCTTAAGAGCTCATGTATGTAACTTGTTGCTTTTTCTCCCATAAGCTCTTAACCGGATTAATATACGTGCTGTTTTTGGAGATTAGACTTAAATCAACAATTTTTATGTAATATATAACAAAAATTTTAGTCTTAGTTCAAATTTATACTTGAATTTTTCAAAAAGAAGTCTTATATATATATATATATAATAAAAAAATGATGATAAAAAAATTAAAAAGTATATAATAATAAAAGTTGTGGGCTGATAAAAGTTTACTACCTCTTGCCGCAAACCAAGAGCTCACAACCCGATAGATGGTAAGTCTTCTAAGGAAATCCCTATATGTAAAGAAAAAAAAAAAATCCGAGACTGATAAAAGTTTGCTGCATCTTGCCGGCTCACAACCGATGTTGCAGCCTTCTAAAAGGTCGAGGGTTACAATTGCATAAATATCTAAATAATTAAGTTTAAATTAATAAATTGATTTCTTTTTGTTAAATTCAAATATGCTTTTGCACTTTGACTATTCTATTTTATAAGCTATGAATATTCGGGAAACCTAAGAGTTTTTGAAACCTAAGGTCCGTGAGTCCCGATACTAGTCTCTGTGGGGTGTCAAAAGGCCGTTCACTTAGGTCGTAAGGTGTAGGATTGCCTGAGACGAAAGTCTGCTACATGGATGAATCTCGCCTTTAAACTCATTATTCTTAAGGTGGAGACCGTAAAAGCATAGTATGTTGACAAAAAAGTTGAATCCATGTTTGACAATTTAAGATAGCACACTTGCTTATGATATAATAAATGACGGTAGTAAAACAGTTTGCACAACAGGCAGCAATTTGCTAATACGAGTAGTAGTTAGCATCAATAAACTTACTAGATATTTAGCTGGAACTTTTGTTTATAAGTCTTGGTTTGGATAAGTGAAAAGTCAGGAACGATTGAATTTTACTCCTTTATATTTTTGGGGCATTCTCGTGGAATCGCATGCATACTTAGTTCTATAATCCCTAACAATTATGGAAATAACGAAAGTCGAAATAATCTCAATTATATTTAAAAAAAGTTTTAGAAAAATGGGAAATATGGGTGTTTTATAACTTGTGATTTCTTAACTCTCTCCACAAAAAATCTTTGCTACTTTTCAAAGATTTAGTTTAGGGAAGTTTTGAGGTATTTGGTTATAGAGCATATAATATTACGTGAGGGCACCCAATCACTTAGTTTGGGGAATTTTGATATGTGTGAAAACACATATCCGTTTTATGTCAAACAAAAATACCCTAAGACAACAAAGATTAGCAGTGCTTAAAAATGCTTGAACATTGCGCTGTTAGATCAGTCTGTAGATTGTGTAGAACGATATTGCAAAAAAATCTAAAGAAAAATTGGTTTAAACCGAACAAGACCAAAACGGACAACGGGAACGGAAGAGCACAACAAAAAGCCGGGAGAATTCTATCAAAAGTCAAAGTCACACCTTGGTCCCAATAATCAACTCTGAGTCAACTATGAGTCAAACTACACAAAAAGACATAAACCCAAAAGTTACACAAACAGCCCTTCATAATTTAAATCAAAGTGCTACATTGTCTCCCAAGAACCCTAACAAAAACACCCGTTATCTACTTTAATAACATATAGGAGATATAGCAAGGCGATACTTACTACTATAACAAAACCAAAATCCTTAACCCATAAACCCAGCCCAAAACAAACACCTCATGGCCCAAACCCTTTTACTCGGTTCAAAATATCCTCTTGTAAAAGTTTTTTTTACTCGCGAAAAACAGTTTTTACTGTTCACTTTCTTCTTCGCGTTTAACCTGCGTGAAAACAAGGGGCAAATCATAATTGACCATGTAGCAAGCTATTTCAAGGGTCCAAGTATACATGGCAGGGTTTATACGTCATCCAAGGGCTCTCATTTGGCTTAAACCCACACGGAGCAAAGACATACTGGATTAAGAGAAAGCACACTAAGATCAAGATTTTTCAACCAATTGTACACGACACGAAAGGAAGCACAAGTACTCTGACACACGGATTGCCACGTTGGCAATCCGTGCGCCCTTCAATCTAATCCAACGGCTCTAAGGAAGCATCCAACGATTAGAGGAATGAAGGGCATGGAGGATTGAGAGAGCGTGTAACTATTTGGGAGCCAGAGAAGCTTCTTCCTGGTGGCTAAAAAGAGGGACCTTCCCTCAACCTTCAACAACAAGATATCTTTTTATCTTTCCTTTCTTATAATTTTTAGTTTAAAAAAAGAAGCACTTTTGTAATTTTTAGTTAAAATGTAATTTCTTTTACAGCATATTTGTAATAACTATTAAATCAAGCTTTGTTCATCGTTTCAAGATTTAGTTAATTTCTCATTTAGTTTTATAGACCTGTTTTTTTTACACTTATAAGCTCTTATCGAATCTCGTTTCAAATATTGATGCTACTTATTTTCATAAGCTCATACAAGCTCTACTATAAGCTCTTACAAGTCTCTACCTTGTAATTAGCTCTATTTATGTTTTAATCTACTCAACTTTAAATCAACTAATAGTAACCTTTGCTTCAATGAGACTTTCTAGGACTTAAGAGGAAGGATGAGCTAAGCAAGTGGATTGGAGCTCATAGGACTTTTACTAGCTTATCACATTGATAAGCTAAGAGCTCGTAGAAATAGCTTTTAGCTTAAATTGCCTTAGTTTACTAAGGCAGACAACAGAGGTAAAACTCTCTCTTTAAAATTTCAAGATCCTTAGTTTAAATTTCCATCTTGACATTATTTTCAGCTTTAAAACTAGTTTTATAGGTGCTTAATACTGTCTCTTTTGGTGACTTATTACGATTATGTTTTTACTATCTTTTTTAGTTTTTTTGAAGTATAGATTCTAGTTTTACTTAATTTGTCTTTACAATTCATAAAAATCCAAAAATAGTAGAATAGTTTTTAGCTTATTGGTTTTGGCTTATTTGCTTATTGTTAAATGTTTATTATAGTTGTTATAAGCTATTTGTTATCTGGTACTCAAGTTTAGTTAATTAGATTTCATTTTTCACAAAGCTTAATTAAATATTTTAAAATCTTGTTAAAGGAGTGCTTACTGGCACAACAGTACTATACACAATAAAAGCTAGTGACTGCGTGTGGACCTCTATTGGTCACTTTGCGCAAACTCATTGTTTTAATCACTCATTTAATTCTGTATTTAGTATTTTATACTAGGTCAGCAAGTTTATTTAAGTTTTAACAGGTTAGTTTAATATAGGTTCTTATCTGTCAAGTTCTATTTTCATTATAAGTTTTGTTAAATTCTAGCTGTTGAATTTACTTAATTTGCATTTAGCCTTATGTTTTAAGAGTGTCAAAGTTAGTTTATTAAGTCTGTGCAATAGGAATAAAATTGTGGTCATATACCTTACGTCAAATGCGACATCAGCAAGTTTAAAAAAAAAAATTAGAATAAAGTGACATTTTTGAAGCTTAAGTTTTAGTAAGGTTAAAATAGAATTCAGCTTTTGATTTTTAGATTATAGATAGCTTATAGGTTATATGTCATTAGTTTAGATTTAGTTTTTTAAATATAGCTTAAATTGTTATCTGTTTTAGCTTTCAAAATCAGCTGTTTTGCTTTTCTTTAAAAAAATTCAAAGACAGTATAAACTGTTTAAACTATCCATTTTCACAAGCCTTTTTCATTAAGCTCTTGAGTTTCAAAATAGTTTTCAAAAGTAGATTTAGATAGTTTGATAGGTGTAGATTAATAGTGTATAAGCTAATAGTCCATAAGGATCTATTAGCTTATTAAAAGTTAAGCTCGAAGCTAGCAGTATTAAGTTTAAAGCTAGCAGTACTAACTGTTAAGTTAGTACTGCTGAGCTTATTTAAGCATTGTCCCTTATTAATTTTGCTTTCTTCTTTCTAAATTCAGCTTATTAGGATAATGTTAGTTTTAAGATTAGCTTATCACTCATTGCTTTCAGCTTATTGTTAAATTAGTCAGCTTAAAGTAGCTTTTAGTTTTAAAAATATTGAAAAAAGCCAAAAATATGCAAGTAGTGTAATCTGTTAGGGTTTTAGCTTATTTCTAGCTCATTTAGAAAAAAGTAGATATAAGAGCTTTTATTAAAATGGTTAGTTTTTAGCTTATCTTCACTTTTGCTTTTTATAAGTTTTCAAAAAAAAAATAGCAAAAACCAAGCCTGGGACTCGAACCCACGACCTTAGCCACACAAGCCCATTGCCTTAACCATTGTGCTTCAATAGCTCATCCGTGAGCTATTCCTCCCATTTAATCTTTATACACGTTTTAACCATTTTGTCTATAAGCTGTATTTGGCTTATTTCGCAGCTTATTCAATAAGTTGCGATCTCAAGCTTATTTTTCCTAGGCTCTAAATAGTTTAAGCTATTTCCTGTAATTTTCTAGAATTTTTATAATTAGTTTAGTATTTTTAAACATTTATTTTCATTAAAAACTTTAAAAATCATAAAAAATAGAAAAATAATCAAAAAATATAAATCTTTTTTAGAAAAGTTTCTTTTATCATAAAGTTTATAGGAAAATTAATTTTGCTTTCGTAAGGTCTAATTTGCAAAATTTCATTTTTTAAAGAACAAGATTTATTCCCATTCTCGTTTTTTGTATTTTAAAGCTCATTTCAAATCCGTTTTTGTTCTAGTTTTCTTTAAACTTACTTTTTAGTCAAATAGAGTTCATTTAAAAAGAAAAATTTAAGTTAGGTTTATTTTTAGAAATTTAGGGTTTTTGACCTCCGTTTAGGGGGTCCCGTTTTGCGTTTTTTAGTTAAATTTTGATTTCCCGTTATTTGTCTTCATGCTTAATTGTTAGAATTTGTTAATTTTAATTTTTAAAAATAGATAATCAAATCAATCTTTGTCTTCAATTCAAATCATTGTCCGAACATCAAACGTGGTTTCAATTTCATAAGTCGTTGGGGGATAACGACCCGGGAATCATACTTCCCGGTTTATATACGTATTATATTATATATATTTGCGAAGATTTTCCTTTTTACCTTTGTCCTCAAGGGTAGTTTGGTAATTTTCCATCATATTATATTTTATAATTACGTATATATAGATTCTACCGAATCAATCACCATCAAAGAAAAAGAATAGTATCTTGAAATAATTACAATAGGGTGGATTATGACAATTATGCCAAAACCACACACCCTATTGTGCACAAGAATATGACTCCAAGAGTAGTTTTGTTGAAAACTAGCCTCATACCACTTAATGCTGTTAGGCCTGTTAATACTGCTCACCCCAAACCTGCAGTTTATAGTGCTAAATCAATGTCACATTTTTCTAAACAAGCGCAATTAACTGCTCAAAGGCCCTTTTATAAGCAAACAACATTAACTAGAAGATCCGTGCATACTGCCAAGAGACACTATTATACTAAAAGGCCCAAAGCAGGTAATACTACTAGGTCATATACAGGACCAGTTAATGATGTTAGGGCAAAAAGGGTAAATGTTGTTAAGACCTCAGCATGTTGGGTTTGCAGACCTACCAAACCTAATGGTGCATCACTTGCTTTTAAAAGACACAACTACATTGATGCATTAGGCAGATCCAAGTCAGTGATGGCTTGGGTCCCCAAAGGAATCTAATTTCCTTATTTTTATGTGCAGGGCAAGCCACAACAAGATGATACAGGATTTGTTGACAGTGGATGCTCAAGGCACATGACTGGGAACATAGCTTATCTCTCAGATTTCAAGGAATTTAATGGAGGTTATGTTACATTTGGAGGAGGAGCACATGGTGGTAGAATTTCTGGTAAAGGAACACTTAAAACTGATAGTCTTGATTTTGAAGATGTATACTTTGTCAATGAGTTAAAATTCAATCTTTTTAGTGTCTCACAGATGTGTGACAAAAAGAACTATGTCCTTTTTACTGACACTGAATGTCTTGTCTTATCTCCTAATTTTAAGTTGCCTGATGAAAATCAGATACTTCTTAAAATTCCTAGAAAGGACAACATGTACAGTTTTGATATGAAGAACATTATTCCTAAAGAGACTTTAACTTGTCTTGTTGCAAAGGCTACATCAGATGAATCAATGCTCTGGCATAGGAGGCTTGGTCACATTAATTTTAAGAACATAAACAAGCTTGTTAAGGATAATCTTGTAAGAGGATTGCCTACAAAACATTTTGAAAATGACCAAACCTGTGTTGCTTGTCTTAAAGGGAAGCAACACAGAGCTTCTTGTAAGTCCAAAGTTCTGAATCCAATTACTAAGCCTTTGTTTATGCTTCATATGGATCTGTTTGGTCTAACTTTTGTGAGTAGTTTAATGCATAAGAAGTATTGCTTAGTAGTCACTGATGATTATAGCAGGTTTACATGGGTTTTATTTTTAACAACTAAGGATGAAACCAGTGAGATCCTTAAGAACTTTATTAAAGAAATAGAAAACCTTGTAGATAAGAAAGTGAAAATAATCAGAAGTGATAATGGAACAGAGTTTAAGAATAAAGTTATGGATGATTTTTGCAGAGAAAAAGGTATTAAGAGAGAATATAGTATAGCCAAGACTCCTCAACAAAATAGTGTAGCTGAGAGAAGAAATAGGACACTAATTGAGGCTGCTAGAACAATGTTAGCTGACTCTAAGTTACCTACTACATTTTAGGCTGAAGCAGTTAGTACTGCTTGCTATGTACAGAATAGGGTCTTAGTAGTCAAGCCTCATAACAAGACTCCTTATAAACTTTTTAGAGGTTTTAAACCAGCTCTAAGCTTCATGAAACCATTTGGATGTCATGTTACCATTCTTAATACTTTAGACAGTTTAGGCAAGTTTGATGGCAAAAGTGATAAAGGTTTCTTTGTTGGATATTCTTTGAGTAGTAAAGCTTTTAGGGTATACAACACTAGAACCATGAGGGTAGAAGAAAACTTGCATATTGGGTTTTTAGAGAATAAGCCTATGATAGAAGGGAATGGTCCAAAGTGGCTATTTAATATTGATTATCTAACCCAGTCTATGAATTATGTACCAGTTGCTGCAGGTACAATCATTAATGAATATGCAGGTACACAAAGAGAACTTAATGCAGGTACATCAGAAGAAATAAGTCAAGATTGCATTGTGATGCCAATTTGGAAAGATGCTTCATACTTTGATTCACCTACCCAGGATGTTGATAATGGTAAACCAAAATCTGCTACTGATGATCAAAAGCAAGATAGAGATGGTCTAGACAATGAGAATGATACAAAAGATAAGTCTGATTATGATAGCAGTCCTAAAGAAGTTAATGCTGCTTGACCAACGTTTAATACTGCCATAGTACGAATGTTACTACTGGTAGCTTTAAACTTAATGTTGTTGGTCCATCAGTTAATACTGCTAGTTCATATGATCAAGATAGCCCTAAAGACATGTTCACTATGGGAGCTAGTCATACACTTGAAGCCACTCATGTTGAGTTCTTCAGTGATGAAGATGAACCAGAAGTTGATTTGGGGAACATCACAAATTCCTATACAGTTCCAACCACTCCCAATACAAGAATACATAAAGATCACCCAATTGAAAATGTGATTGGTGATGTGAAGTCAACTGTTCAGACAAGAAGAATGACAAAACCTACTTCTGAACAAGGGTTTCTCAGTGCTGTATATGAACAGAAAACACATGATACCCTGAATACTTGTTTATATGCTTGTTTCCTATCACAGACAGAACCCACAAGTATTGCTAAAGCTCTATCTGATTCATCTTGGGTGGAAGCAATGCAGGAAGAACTTCTGCAATTCAAACTCCAACAGGTTTGGATACTTGTGGATTTGCCAAATGGAAAGAGGGCCATTGGAATAAAGTGGGTCTTCAGAAACAAGAAAGATGAAAGAGGGATTGTGATTAGGAATAAAGCAAGGTTGGTTTCATAGGGTCATAGACAAGAAGAAGGTATAGACTATGAAGAAGTTTTTTCTCCTGTGGCAAGAATTGAGGCAATAAGATTGTTTTTGGCCTATGCTTCTTTTATGGGTTTTCTGGTATATCAAATGGATGTAAAGAGTGCTTTCTTATATGGAACTATTGAGGAAGAGGTTTATGTTACTCAACCACCAGGATTTAAAGATCCTGACCATCTAGATAAAGTTTACAAGGTGGTCAAGGCACTTTATGGTTTGCATCAAGCACCAAGAGCATGGTATGAAACCTTGGCTAACTATCTGTTAGGAAATGGGTTTAAAAGAGGCAAGATTGATCAGATATTATTTATCAAGAAGCAAAAAGGAGATATTTTGCTTATACAGGTTTATGTTAATGACATTATCTTTGGCTCTACAAATAAGGATCTGTGTACTGGATTTGAGAAGCTTATGAAGGATAAGTTTCAGATGAGTTCTATGGGATAACTTACTTTCTTACTAGGATTACAAGTACAACAGAAGGAGGATGGAATATTTATCAGTCAAGATAAATATGTAGCTAAGATTTTAAAGAAATTCAACTACACTGATGTGAAGTCTGCTTCAACTCCAGTTGATTTGGAAAAGCCTTTAGTCAAAGATAAAGATGCTGATGATGTTTATGTATATATTTATAGATCTATGATTGGATCTTTGATGTATCTCACAACATCTAGGCCATATATTATGTTTGCAGTATGTGCATGTGCCAGATTTCAAGTCACTCCAAAGACATCACATCTCTTAGTAGTCAAGAGAATTTTTAGATATTTAAAAGGCAAACCAACTTTAGGCCTTTGGTATTCTAGGGATTCTCCATTTAAACTAGTTGCTTATACTGATAGTGACTATGCTGGAGCAACTCAAGATAGGAAATCTACTACTGGAGGTTGTCAGTTTTTAGGAAACAGGTTGATATCTTGGTAGTGTAAGAAGCAAACTGTAGTTGCCACCTCTACAATTGAAGCTGAATATGTGGCTGCTGCTAGTTGCTGTGGACAAGTACTCTGGATTAAGAACCAATTGCTGGATTATGGGTACAATTTCATGAATATTGTCATTAATATTGACAATAATAGTACTATCTGCATTATTGAAAATCCTATTCAACATTTTAAAACAAAACATATAGAGATTGGGCATCATTTTATAAGAGATTGCAATGCAAAAAAGTTAATACAAATGGTTAAAATTCATACTGATTATAATGTTGAAGATCTTCTTACAAAAGGTTTTGATGCATAAAGATTTCAGTACTTGGTCTCAAGTATTGGAATGCTTAATCCTTAAATGTCTACATCTCTTTATGTATTTGTAAAAGTTTTGTAAAAGATTAGTATTGTTAGTCTTGTCAATTAGTACTACTAAGTATAATTAGTACTGCTAGTTATACTTAAGACTGTTTGTTAAAACTGTTGGTCATACTTGATACTGTCAAAAATAAAATACTTTGGATTGTGTATTTTTGGCTATGGACTAACACTTGCAGGTAAAGCATATTGAATACCTGATGTTGAATGCTTCACCTCTGAAGAATTAGTTGAGAAAAAGTTAATGTTTTGGATAACAGCTTTTTACTTTTATTCATGGGTTATGCATAAATATGGATCTTCATGAATTCTCACATGTCTATCTAGTCTTTTCTAGTGTGCTTGTAATGAATAGAGGCATGTTATTGTATAATTATTGAAGACAAAGTTAATACTGTTAGACATCTGTTAATACTGCTAGGCAAAAAATTACTACTGCTAGGCAAAAGATAATACTGTTGGGATGACATGAGAGCCAACATTACAACTGTTAAGCAAATTCTTATCCCTTGAAGCATTATTTGAGGGGAGGCTACTTATGTTAATATTCTAAGCATGAATGGAAGGATATGTAATATCAAAAGTGTGTAAAAAAGAATAAAAAACATCTAGGCATGTCAAAAGAGGTCGGGACACCAAGATACCTCAGTCTAGTGGTCCCCCTATAAAGGTTGGTGATGAGGCTGTCCATAAGGAGTTGGGTGACGTAATGGAAAGGGCTGCCACTACTGCTTCTAGCTTAGAAGCAGAGCAGGACAGTGGTAACATCAAATAAGATCCAATCCATGGCAACACTTAATGGATCAAGTCCTTAGGGAATTGGTTCAGGTAGTGGTCCCAGGTGCCAAGATACCATATTGGGGGATGTTGATGCTCAAACTAGGTTTGAGACTACATCTAAACAGTCCAATGATCTACCTCTCTCAAGAGGTTACACACTTGGAAGTGGAGAGGACAGTATAAAACTATTGGAATTGATGGAACTTTGTACACAATTGTAAAAAAAACCAGAAATGAGTGATTTGGTGAGCCAAAAGAATTGAGAGATCCAGAAGCTATTTGATAATGAAATGAGGAGAGTAAATACTTTTATTCTTATGGATTCTAAAGAAGTAAAGAGCAAAAAAGGAACAGAATAAGGCTTAGATATGATTATGATAATGTTTTGGAAATCAATAACAGAATAAGGCTTAGATATCATTATGATAATGTTTGTGAATGTTTAATTACATTGATTGTTTCTTAAACTACAAAAATGACAAATTCTATGACAAGTCAAAATTCAGAAGTATTCATAAGTTGTCGAAAGTGATTAAAACGGGTATATATGACTAACACTGATCAAAATTGACTTAGTAAAGCCTAATTAGATCTAATTTGTTAGAAAAGCGGTCAAGTTATTCATTTTCATCATGTCAGAATTGAAAATGATCAAATTCGGAAGTCAAAGCATGAACAAGTCAAAATTCGAAAGTCAATAACTTGAAAAGGTCAACTTCAGAAGTCAAAATTGAAAAAGTCAACCGTTAATTTTGAAAGTGTCGAATTTGTTGCTAAAAGCTTGAATTTTTTTAGGGGGGGGGGGCTTACTAGATTGAGTGTGTGTTAATGATAAATGTTTGAATGTGTTGTCTAAAGCAAGCTTGAATGTCTGTGAATTACAAGATCAATATCTCATGTGAAGATGAATTTCAAACGTTTGTGAAAAAGTACAGCAAAAATTGAAAACAATTGATCATGTTTTGATGACTTTTATACTTTGGGTCAAATTTGTCTATTCTTAATTGTTTAAGTGGTCCAAGTCATGTTCGGTTTTGATCGTTTTCTGCACTGAACAGAATGAGGAGTGAGTGACTTAGTGGCCATTTAGTTGATGAATTAGATGAGTTTGTCTATATGGTATAATATTTATTACAAGAAGCACAAATTAAGAATTTCAAATTAATTTGAGTCTGATAATTCAATTCTCAATTGTTTAAGTGGTATAAGTCATGTCTGATTTTGACCGTTTTTTGCATTGAACAAAATGAGGAGTGAGTGACTTAGTGACCATTCAGTTGTTGAATTGAGTTTGACTGATTCTATATTATCAAATTGCTTTTGCACAAATGATTTTGAAAAATATCTCAAATTTATGTATTGTGTCAAAAATGGCACTCTTTCACAAAAAGTTTTAAGAATATGAATGATATCTCTTCAATTTTTCAACTCTGAGTCTTATTCAAAATGTGAGGGTATCTTTATCATTCTTGAAAGAGTATCATTTCACCAATAATTTCTGGTGAAGATATTCTAAACAGAAAGAGAGAAAAAACCATACACGAAAAAGCAAATCTAAATTGTGTTCAAAAAAGAATTGCCAGAACACACAAAAAGAAAAATACGAATAAAGCGTATGACATGTGCTAGAAAAAGCAAGAATAAGCACATGAGAAAGAAACTGATCAAAGATATGTTCAAAAAGAATTACCAGATGATCCAATCCTACGTGGTGAGGATAGCATGAACTATATGATTGAAGGTTTTATGTACCAAATTGCAAAAACTGGTTCTTGATTTAGGAAAAATCAAAGGATGATACAAGCAAAGGTGATTGATTCTTTAAGAGAGGATCAGAGGTTGGAAGGAAGATAATGTCAAGACACTACAGGTTGAAGTGACTCAAAAAAGTTGGTATGTCTAGGAGGAGTTGAGTCCTTTAAAAGATCAGGAGAGTTTGGGTGTCTCCTGAATATTGCATCCAAACAGGGAGGGAGTATTGCAGATCTGATAAGGATGTGATGTTATTTAGTTGATGAACTCAAGAAAGACAGGGATGTTGAATTGTGTTTGATATGGAGTTTTAGATTGCTGATGAGATTGCCTGTGGAAGCAAAAAGTGATGAGCGAATGATGAACAGGAGATACTTAGCTGAATGATAGTATCTGTGAAGCAGTTAGACTGATGCTAGTGTTGAAGGATAATGCTGCTCTACAACTATTGAGGAAATCAGTTTGGCTCAGGAAAACTTGATTCAGGATCAAAGACAGCATAAGCCTATAAAGTTGTTAATATGCTACTTACAACAAACAACAACTACAAGACTAAGGCTAAAGGTGGTAGTGTACAGGAAGCCTAGTGGAGTTTAGAGTTCATCAGAAGTGGCAACAACTCTTTCAATTTCTAAAGACAAGGAAAAGGTACTATGATTGTAGCCAGCAGTTCCTTTAAAAAAGAAAAGATAATTGCTCTGATGAAACCAAATTGCAAGAGATATTCAAGCTAAGTTGGATGGCTGAATTATAGAAGTACAAAAGCTATGCAAGGAAATAAGAAGAAGAAGCTGTAATTATAGCATTGATTGAGTTTGGGGAAAAATAACATCGCTCTATGATGGAGGACTGATAGATTGATGGCTGAAAAGACTTAATCAAAAGAAAGAGAGGAGTGACAGATAAGGAAATAAGGAAACTATTTATTGTATAGGAGAAAGAAGAAAAATTTTGCTGCACTCAGAGCACAGAAAGAGTGCTAACTCCGAGATTTTTCGAATTTTTTGAATGCGATTTCAATCGTTGACTTTAAGGGTTTCTGGATTGACTTATAAGAACGACCAATTAAAGCAGTTTCATTATTCGGACTCTAAAGCAATTTTGAAGATAAAAACGACACTCCTGACAACTTTTTAGTTTGACCGAGTCCGAAAACAGTCAGATAATGTGAACTGAAATGCCCTCGCAAGATTTTAGAATCAAGAACGAGTACCGGCACAAAAATAATTAAATTACATTTAATTATCACGTTTTATTAAATAAGAATATTTAATAAATTATTTAACATTTTATTCAGTAACGTTTGTTGAAGACACAAATATTCGAGTAAAGGATCATTTTACGGACAAGTTTATCGGAAATATACAAAATAAATAATAAACGTTTTAAATAAATATTATAAAACGTTTACGAAAAATAGTCGAGTGAATACTCATTTTTATCAGAAAAATGATTTAGAAAACAATGGCGCAAGTTTCGAGAGTTGAATCATCCGTTAAGTCGCCTAAAATAGAGTACCGAAACGATGATTTCAAAGTATTACTCAAATATGTTAACAAATCTACCCCAAACTATGAGACTGGTCACTTTGGTTTATTACTCTTATATTCAATATATAGTATATATATATATATATAAAGTTTATTAACATTTCATTTTCCATCTCAAATATACACACACACATTTATAAACATTCTCCCCTCTCCCCACCTTCCCCCACCGCCGGCCCCCCTCAGCCACCTCCGGCCGCCGTCGCCGCCGCCGGAAAACTTTTCCGGCGGACTTTTTCCGGCGAACCCAAAATCGTTCCTCATTAACCGTTTCTATCCATTTCATCAGTTTTCCACATCGCCATTTTTCCTCCACCACCACGCCGCCCACAACATACAGCACCACCTTCACATTACAACCAGACACCCTCCCACCATCTGTCACCCATCGACACGCACCACATCACGCCACCACTGCTGTACACCACAAAAGGGTGCGTCGGGTTCGGGTCGACCCGACAAGGGTGCGTCGGTTTTTTGGCAGCAGCAAGGAGGCGTTTGGTTTGTATTAAAACAGCCAAGAGTGCGTCGGGTTGGGTTTTGCACCGGCAAGGGGTGCGGGTTGGGTTCGGGTCAGCACTCTACGAGGTGACGTGTGCTTTGTTAAATCCAAGGGAGAGTTTGGCTGGTCGAATACAGATAGGGCGAGGGTGTCGTGTTGGCTGAGGACAGTCCGGCGTTATAGCCGGGGAAGGGTTTGATCTGTCGGGTTTGGCTGTCAAAACAACGGGTCGGGTTGTCGAGTTTTGGCAGCAAATAGGGTGCGTTTGATTTTGATAGTTATCACCAGGGGTGTTCGTTTGGCTTGTTGAAAACTAGGGGTGTTCGTTTGGTTAGTAGAAATACTCGTTATATTAGGTGAGTTTGGTGTGTTTAAACGACAAAAGAAAAAAAGAGGCGGTTTGGGCTTGGCTGCGAACAGCTAAGGGTGCTTGGGTTAGGGATTTTACAGCTAGGGCGTTTGGTGCTGTTGTTAACAATAGGCATAGGGTTTGCGTTGGATTAAAAAGAAGACCGAGGCGTGGTTTCGTTGTTTTGTCCGAGCATCCAATGTAGCATTTGAGTTTGATTAAAATACCAACAAGGGTTTTGTTTTTTGTTTATACGTGTAGACATAGGGGCGGCTTGGTTGAACCGAAATTCTCTAATTAGGTGCGTGGGTCAGTATTCTTAGGTTAGCAGATAGCTGAAAAGGGTGCGTTTGGCTGAAACGGAAAAGCGTTAAGGCGGTGTGTTTTGACTGTATTGGACAGCCAAAGGGTGTGTTTGTTTGGCAGATTTGCCAAACGCGGCGTTTGGTTTAGCTCATTAAGGATGCAACAAAAGGGATCAACAAGCGGTTCGTTTGGTTATATGAAATGATAATAAAAATTTTTACAAGGGTTTTATAAATATTTAAAAACCGGATAAATAAATTGGTGGTTTATAATGGTTTAAACTAAATGTAAATTATGTTAGTTTGTTTAGTTTCAGATATAATACCATATTATATATCTATCTCTGGAACACGCAGGACTGTGTGGAAATATTAGAAAGCGAATTATTTCATAATATATTGATTTAGGGAAAACGTTCGGGTTTGCAAACATGGAAATACGGTTATATAATCGGCAAGGTCATGATAGAAATTTTATTTAATTTCTATTAATTATTAATGGTTCACTCTAAAACTTATATTATTTTAGAAACGGTAAAGAGACTAAGATTATATTTTAAAGTTATATTCTCAAATTAACTATACATAATCTTGACGTACGAACGAAAAAACTATACGTTTACAATTAGATCAACTATCTATTTTGGACACGACCCGTAGAAACTCGAAAAGAAATATAAGTTTTAAAATGTTATTTTATATTTTATGATTGTCAGCTCGAAGATAAATAATTTAATTATTGAAAAAGCTTATACAAAAGCGTTTAATTTTATAAGAGGACATTTTAATATTTTAACTGTAAGTTCCAGAACGTTTCGTCGGATTATTGTTTCTACATAATTTTTTCTCAATCATTCATTTGATACTGTACTTGGTAAAGGATCAATATTCCTCAAAATAAATTGGATGTTTGTCTTTGTTATATAACTCTCGGTACGAGTTTATTAAGGGTGTATTTTTTATAATATTTATATTAGGAATATTTGTTACACACTTTTGTTAACTTTTCAATCTTTTATTTTACCAACAACAAACTATTACCAACTTTAATTATTAATCTTTTATACACAGTGACGCAGCTTGTGTTAACATTCACCGGAAACCAAAACACATTATCCAGGCTGGTGAGACTTAGCGATAGTTAAGAGCTGAAATCTTCGATCTGAGCCGCTTCGTCTTCCGTCGTATTGTGCATATTAGATGCTTATCTGCTAATCGTTCTTCTATCATCATTTTTGTGAGTTCATAACCCCTCGCTTTTCAATCTTCGTGAATGTTTATTAAAACTCTTGCGAGGGAATACTTGCTTGTCTACATAAACTTCTTTACTTACAGGTTTTCTGTATAACAATGTGATTGTTTTTTTAAAGGGATATTGTGTGTTTCCTAGTCCCAATTTTAAAGTTTTTACATTGGGATGGAACTGATACTAAATGTTTTTGAATGTTGTGATTATGTGTTTTGCTTTATGTGGACATTGTGTGTATGCTATCTATGACTTATTGTTGCTGTTGGTATGTGGTTTACTTGTATGTTCTAGATTAGAACATGTCATTGTGTTTTGAAAGGGTCTGGGGGGTAACGTCTCCTATCCTAGTTATTGAAATGGATCTGGGTCGGTAAGTTCCTACATAGTTATTGAAAGGGATCGGGTGGTTACGTTCCAGACTAGTTATTGAAATGGATCAGGGTAACGTTCCTACTAGTTATTGAAATGGATTAGCCGAGGGTAACGTTCCGACCTAGTATGTGAGATTGCAGGTTAGCATTAAGTTAATATTTTGCATAATTGTCCTATTTTGTTTTGTATAATCGCAGTAATTGGTTTTTGAAAGTTTATAATGTGAGTCTTTAACCTATGAACTCGCCAACTTTAATGTTGATGTTTTTTATGCATGTTTTTCTCAGGTGAATTGTAGGCTTGGATTATTGATGTGCATTGGAGTCTAAATTGAAAGTTTCATACTAGGATTTCTCAATAACGATCAAATCTCGTTAGGGTCGCTTTCAATGCTTTTCATGGTGATTGCAATTATGGGAAACTATATTTTGATTTCAGAAAATCAACGAGATTGATTTTACAAACGGACACATTTAGAGGTCGTTCTTTGTCATATAGCGCGTGTGTATTATGAAGTAGCACACAATGTGGTATTCCGCTGCGTTTTCATATTTATTGGGGGTGTTACAAAGAGTAACAGCCTCTTACTAAGGGCACAAAAAAGAACTCAAATGTCTACTTATCTTAAGCACGTGGGTGGATACACATATAAACAGCTAAAGGGAAAGAGTTTTGATGAAATTCAAAAGTTGTTTGAAAAGGAAATGAAGAGGGTAAATACCTTTGTAGTTATGGGTTCTGAGGTACAAGAAAGCAAAGAAAGAAGGTAGAAATGGTAGCGAAGGAGACGCTAAAAGCAGCATAAAGAAGATGTTGGAAGGAAAAGAGCTGGCGAAAAGAGCAACAACAGAGGAATCCTTAAAGGAAACAAAGATGGAGGAAGGACAAAGAGTCAGATGAAGTTAAAGAAGTTAAGAAGAGATGATAGATGAGCTAAAGAAGGAATTTGGTGATTAAAAAAGGATGAAGATATTGCAATGTTGCTTATACACTTAGCCTAGACTAAACACTAACTGTGATTTATTGATTACAGCTACAATAAAGTGGTTATGTTTGGTACATTATCAGTTGATAAGCAGCAGATGAAAGTTCCAAAAGATATCTCTTAATTGATTTAATGATGCTACAAGGAATAGAGCAGAGAAGACTTGTGGCTCTTTGGAGGATAGTGAAGACATAAGTAGTATCTGATTTATGGCATGTGATGATGAATTTGAAAGGTAGTGTTGTGGTGGAGATTTGAAAGTCATGTTTTTGAACAAGACAAAAGAAGTGATGTATGGAGAATTTTACAGGGTAAGATGTTGACCATTTGATAGTTGTTTGAGTTCATCTAGAGTTTACTTTGGTAAGATTTGATATTGTACACATGTTTATATTGGGTTTGATAAAAGAGTATCATCTCACACCATAACCATCACTCAATATGTAAAAAAGAAACTTTAAACTGATCATCAAAATAAGATGTGCTATCAGCTGCTAAAGCTTATGGTAAAGCAACAAAAAGGTCAATGAAAGGTATTGTATACATCTTCCTGGTATGATGAGACTTTTTAAAGAAGAACTTTGAAGATTAGAAGAATGACATAAGTTTAGGTGAGGAATTGTTGGGACTTAAAAGACTTCATGGATTCTTAAAGTTACTACTGCTCAGGTACATAATGGAAATTATGCTAAGTGGTTAGTACTGGTAGTATAATGTTACCACTGCTAGTTACTACTGTTAGTGTAATTTAGTATCTGATAAGCTTAAATTTACTGCTGTTTAGTGAAGTTAAGATCTGCTCAGTGTTAAAGACTAAAATATAAGCTATAGTAGTTAGTGCTTGCTAGTAAAAATGTTAAGACTGCTGTGTAAGCTTTTACTACTGTGAGTATTATTAGTATGCGTAGTTTAATATTATACTGATTATGTTTATTTGTTGCTGTTGGTGAAAGGATTACAACTGTTTGTAAAGACTTTCTACTGTCAAGAGGATAAAGACGAATTAAATGAGATAAAAGATTGTTTTTTCGGAAGAAACAAAGATTACTTGTGAAGATAAGTTTTGGAGATATTTATGTACAAGTAATTACATAATGTTTTTATTAAAAGTTTCGTTCTATGTTTAAGAAAAGATTAAGATATCTTAGGAATGTATTGTAAGCCGAATAGGACTCTCCTTAAGTTTTAAAAGGAGGCTTCTAGGGCATTAGTTGGGATATCAAATTCTGTGCACCATAAGTCTTTCTTTTTAATTGTCAAAGTCGAATTAAGAAAGTTCAAGGTTGTAAACCCTAGTACTAAGTGAAGAGTACTCGTATTATTGATCTAATAATATTAGAGTGTTTGGTTATATATTTGTTTGTTCAAGATTACTGTTTTATTCATAATACTTTTAGGTATTAAGGTGTAGATTCCGCCATACCTTTAATATACATTCAACAGTTTTCTACAACAACTTATTTTAGAAGTGTATCCACATGGTAATTTTATCCTTACTACGAACAACCTTAAGGAATCGAATCTAGGTTTGGGAATTTCAACTAATTAAGGTATCAGAGCGAGTTCTGAACTTTGATCTAGAAGAAACTATCAAGAAGAATCCTTTACTCACAAGGAAGAGATGGCTCATATGGCTCTTTCAGACTCTGAGGTAAAAACTTGTTCAAAAATATTGTTTGTAAAAACCATGTAAAACCTCTTAATAACAATATGATGATTTAAGAACAAGAGTTTAAATGTCCAGTTCAATTTAGCTAAATTATAAAAATTAGGAGGCAAAGTTCAGTTTTCTATAGAAGACAACTTATATTTTTACACAAATAATGAATGTTATTTTGGTGATAAAATTGCTGTTCTAAAAGAGAGGTCTCATTCCAAAGAACTCAGGATTTCAGTTGGCTTAAAAGTGAGTTAGAAAAGGTTAAGCTAGAAAAGGAAAGCTATCAGCTTAAAATTGAAAATTTTGAAAATGCTTCTAAGAGTCTAGACCAATTATTAGGGAGTCAAATAATTGATAAGAGTAGAAAAGGTGTGGGCTTTGTAAGCTATAATGCTGTTCCACCTCCCCATACAGGATTCTTTTCTCCCCCCAAAGATTGTTTTGTCAAATTCTAGGTTCTAGAGGGAGGTTCCAACTAAGCCGAGTTTAAAGGCTATGGACCTAAGACTGTTAGTAAGAGTGCTAGTGAAAGATAGTTCTAATTGAGGTTAGGAAATATAATGATGACCCATGGTTGAGATCGCAAGTGGTGTTAAGATGATAAATAAAAGAAATTGTTTTTCCTATGTTTACTAAGATAGAATTTGTTAAATCTAAACAATAAGAAAAACCAGTTAAGTATGCTGAAATGTACATGTCACAAAAACCTAGGGGAAATCAAAGAAAACTAGAATATCAAAGTCCAAAAGCTCAGGAATTGATTTTGTGTATGGCACAATAAAGCCTGCTATGTCTGTGGAAGTTTTGATCACACATACTAGTATACGATGTAATAAAAGAGACTTGCTAAATGGTTTAAGAGGGGAGGGAAAACTCAGTGTGGTAAATAATGCAAGAAGGTGTGACCATTAAAATTCTCTACGATGTGTTACTCACCTACCCAATCCAAAAAGACACATGGTTCCAAGAAAAATCTTAACTATGTCTGCCCCAATTTCATTTTATACTGCCTGGACAAAGTTATTTTAATTGCTTAAGTTAGGCTCGAATCGGTGTTAAATGGCATTAAGGCCTCATACATGTTGGGTTTGGTGACTATCAGACCTAATAGTGCATCAATACAATCACTTTGAAGAGACATGAATGATGTTGAATGTAAGAGGACAGATCTTGGTCTGTAATGGCTTGGGGTTCCCAGAAGAAGGATCTGATTTTCTTATTTGCAGGGCAAACCCAGATACATAATTGGAGATTCAGTGGAGAGTTAAATAGCCCTAAAGACAAAAGGTAAAAAAGCCAAGAAAGACTTGGTTATAATGCAACTATGAAATTGCAAGATCAATATTGATGATGAAAAGAGAGCTAGGAGCAGTGTTGACATAAGAAAATGACAAGTCGCAATACAAGAAGTGTTTAGTTACATCCTCCTAGTGAAGATCAAGCTTCTTATCAAGAAACTTGAAGATTCAGAAGATGAACATCAAGTTTAGGAGAGGATTGTTGGGATCAAGTAGCCTTTAATGAAGAAACTTGATGATTAACAAGATGAATATCAAGTTTAGGGGATGATTATTAGGAATTAAAGTCTATCTTTCTTATAATTTTGTTAATGCAAGCATAATTTTGTACTGCTTCAAGATACATGGAATTTTGTTGTCGTTGGATACTGCTAGTACTAATCACTTAGTACTGATAGTGCAAAGTTTCAGTTCTACAAGTACTCAATCTTATTATTTGTCTGATCCGAACTTATAGATCTGCTGTTTGAAGACTGAAGAAAGTGTATACCAAGTAGTTAGTACTGCTAGCATAAATGTTACTACTGTTGTGTTAGTTATTACTGGTTCTGAGTAATATTGCTGCTGCTTAACAAAGTAATGATTGCTAGTGAATATTGTTGAAATGCTGATTGAAGAGATTAGATATTGCTAATTAGAAGAGTTTCAACGATGTTAATGCTGATTGATGAGATTTATATGATGATTTTGAGAAGATTTATGGAGAACAGTATTTAATACATTTGACTACCATGTGTAGGAAAGTTTTAAATACGAATAGTTATTATATTAAATACATTCTGACTAAAACTACTTAGGAAAGTATTGTAAGCACTTAGGTACTCCTTGGGGTCTAAAAGGGTGATCTAGGGCATCTAGTTAGGATCTTATTTGCTTACACAGCATATAAAGCTTTTCCATACAGTTTTCCAAGAGTCTCATAGGCTTCAAGGTTGTAAAATAATCCCCTCCTATTATCACTAAGTCAACCTTAGAAAATCAAATCCTTATGAAACGATTGCATATCTCTTGAATTAATTTGAAAGATCAGATCAAGAACAAAGCGATAGAGAGGCGTTTGATAAAGATTTGTTGCTTAATAATTTATAAGAAGGGAGGCTGGAAATCGTTTAAGAACCATAAACAAACGAACCAAGAAAAACAATGCTTCTTTTTACCGAATTAGGGTTTCTTAATAAACCTTGTTGGATCCTAGATCGAGAGCCACGAGGCTCTGATACCAATTGTAAAAACCTAAAGATCGTTTAAGCTCAGGTTGTTTAGACCTTTATCTAGGATAATATCAATGTTCATAAGTTATAAAAACAAAGCAGAATAAGAACAAAGATATTCAACAAGGTGTTCTTCATTAATAACCAAACGTTCTTCATAGCCCCAATTCTAGATGATCAATTCTAGAACGGTTACTCTAACTAGTAACAGGAATCATAGATTCTTGAGGCTAAAACAAACAAACCCTAGACGTCTACATTAAAGAACTCACGCCTAGAACACACACACACACTACCTTAGTGTTTACATATTAACACACTTTTCTGGATGCCTAAAACCTATAACCTGTATCTCTTTATATACTAGAGATAATAGGTTTTACAAAGAGATAAATATAAATCTTTTAAATATTTAACTTGATCTTCTGTTATCTTCTTTCTTCATAAGGAGATCTTTTGATATCTTTGACTAAATCTTCAATAATTCTCCACCAGCTTGTAGAATTCTTGAATGACGATTTTAGTCCTTATGTGTGTAAATAGGTGGAATAATGTATAAGGAGGATCAGTTTATAGGTAGACTCGTAATAATAGTGGAAGCTAGAGCCTTGGGGCGTTGGGGAGGGTAGTTAACATTGACTGCTAAAAGCCAAAACAAATAAGATGGGAGGACGATTGTGGGTCATTTCCAAAGACCTATCTATAAAAGTAGGGGTTTAAAGACCACACACACACTTTCATTTTTATAAAACAAAAATGTGTGTTTTGCTCCTCTCACCCCCAACCGGCTGCCACCACCGGAAACCACCATCGCCGCCGTCGGCCGCCGCTGCCATCGCCGGAAAAATGACATGCAATCCGATCAAGTTATATTTTCTTAATCCCCTCGTCATTTCTTACGTTTTCCATCAAAAATATATAACATGCAATGAGTATTTTTGGAGTTAGATTTCATATTAGTTTCAAACATTTTCGGGCTAAAGAGGTGTTTAAAAGGTGAGATTATGGATACATCATAGGTGGGTTGTTGTCGAAAACGGTTCCAGTCATGTGTTTGGGTTGCTCCGTAGGTTCGAACCACAAGAAAGGCCAAAACCAACACCTTGTGTGTTGTTGTAAGTATCCTAGTCATGTTTATTTCATTGTTTCGTTCTTAATTTGATGTCGTATATTATATGTGATGAGGACTAACACTTGCGTTGGTTAGAATCGATTGTGAATGGGTTGATAGTTGATGGAGATAGGTTAGCTAGGCGTATTTTGTTGTCGTTGTGAGGTGAAAAAATGAAGTTTCGATATGTTTTGAAAATGGTAAATTCGAGCAGAAAGTTTGGCTCAAATTTTGAGGTTCGAAATTTTATAAAAACTGATTTTTGATGTTGAAATATGATAGAGTTCGTCCTAATATACGTTTCGGTAATTCGAACGCCCCGTAACTCCTAATAACGAAGAAGTTAAGGCGAAAACAAGATTTGAAAACTTAAAAACCTTTCCAACAGCTATTGCATATTTTTAGTTGCTGTCAGAATTTTAAATGGCCGTTTTGAGCACTTTCGAGTCCGTTTCGGCCTTCCGGCGAAACAAGAAAGTTGTTCGGAATGATGTTTTATTAAGGCGCGAGGCTCGCTAGTTTTAAAATCAGGTAATAACGGGTCAAAACCCAAGGTCAAAGTCTGTATTTTTATTAAAAGAGTCAAAGTTCTTGCAGAAACTTGCAGGGGCATTTTGGTCATTTTTTGTCGAGTTTCGGGTCTCGGCTAAAGCTAAAAAGTTGTCAAAAATGTCGTTTTACATAAAATCTCTTCTTTGTCCGAACCGTGAAAATGTGATATAACGGGTCGTTTGGAGCAGGTCAGATTTAATTATACATATGTATAAAAAGTCGAAGTCCATTAAAATCAAACGTTGACTTTTGAAGGTCAATGGGTCAATACTAAACTTGTCGGATGTTATAAATGTAATTAAACGTTACTATTATTATTACGACCATAATATTTTAAGCTTAACGATTGTTACGAACGAAGTAAATTTTAAATATAGTCAATTTTGGAATATTCGGAATATAATACCGATATGAGTAATTAATAACCACATTGAATGTCGAAAGCTTGACGAGATACTAAAATTTTTATAATATCAGTTGGATAAGCGAGACTTACTAAAATGTGTAACTTTTTTAGAAAATAGAAAGTTTTGTCAATTGATGATGTTAATATAAATAAAAGGACGATCGTAACCTAATATTGCGGTGGTTTTGATCTAAGGCGCAAGTGGATATCTCATCACATGTATGAATATATATATATTATATATGATATATATATATATATAATATTTAATATATATATATATATAATAGTATAAATATATATTATATAAATATATATATATATATATTATATATAGTATATGAAATGAGTTTGTTGGATACGTTGTACGCAACATTGACCCCTACCCTTCTAGTATAGTAATCGAGCGACATAAGTATAGGTCGTGATCGTGTTCGTTGATTCCCTGTGAATTGTTTCGATTATTTGATCTTTGGCTTCGATCAAGTGAGTTCTCTACCGTCGCTTTTTAAGTATTTTTTGAAATGTTTTTAAACCCGCGAGGGGGATTACTTTGCTTGTTTTTTGAAAAATGAGAACGCAATATGTTTTGATGCTAAATATGATTCCATTCGCTGTTGAGTATATGCCTTTTACTGTGTGAACCGAGAGAATTGCCTGGTTGATGAGTGAATTTATGCATTTATAGAGATTCGATTAGGTTTGACAACCCTGTCCGGGGTATGAATCCTTGATTGATAAGTGAGCACCCTGATATGGATATTTTGTAGTTAGTAATGGGAGAAGGGGCATACTTTTCGGACATTTTTCGGCCTAACTTGATAATGGTTGTTAAGTGACCAGTAAACGGCTCATTAGTTGAATACATTATTTATAGTATAACTTGCCTTACGACAATGTTACATGTATTGTTTGAACCATATATGCGTCTAACTGTCTTTGTGTAAACTCTATGGATTCACTCAACGTTTTGTTGACGTTTTTAAGCATGTATCCCAGGTTTAGGTATCGAAGATGGCTTGGATGGGACGGAACGCGGGTATCAAGGACGGTGATTATGTAAACTTGTGTCAATAAATGATAGAAATAATTTTAGAAATGAAGTCGTGATGTGACTTATAGAAATAAATTTTCTACGATAGTTTTGGGACCTTTGTACTCTGATTCTTTTCAAACAAAATAAATGAAATTTGTTTAACAAACATCTCTTTTATAGTTGTTTGTTATGACTCGTGTGATTGTATGGTGAAGTAGCACCCCAAATGTTGTATTCCGCTACGTATCGTAGTTTGGGGGTGTTACACCTCATGTATGGAGTTGTATTGGTAATGGAAAGAACACTGATGTTTTGGCATGATCCTTGGGATTTTCAATGGTCCACTGTAAAACGTTGGAACTAGAAGAGCGATTAAGAATATAGATTAGAAAACAGTAAAGGTTTCTGATTATGATGATGGAGGGCAATGACATGACCAGAAAGCGCAAGCTATTCTTGTGGATGAAAACTGGTACTCCATTGAAAAACGTAAGAGGTGTCCGGTGGGATTATGAGAGTGAAGATGAGGTTGCATCAGTTGATAATGATATGGCTCGTTCTATGGCTTCAGAAAGGGTAGGCTTTGGCACTCAAAGTTTGCTGGAACAATGGAGGGATTCTTATGGTAATGGTGACTATGATGAAGACTGATACGATGATGATGTGTATGAAGGTTAGGATCTTCCTCAAGAGCTTCAAGCTATATGCGATATCTGGATATCCGAGTTCGAGGTCGTAAGAAGAAATAGATTTATGTTTCTTTTGTCTAGTCATTTTGTGTTCCTTCCTTTAAGGAAGTAGTTTTTGCCTATGTAACGGGCAAAGATGTGGGACTCACCCTCATTCCTTGTACTTAAATGTTTTTTTGGCTTAAGAAAATTTACCGGGGAAACCCTTTACGCAAAAAAAAGATGACCAAAAGGCTAGATGGATCAGTATCCTAGATTATCACAATATAAGGTCCCTATCAGTGTTGCAAAACAAGGTCTACAAGGCATATTAATCACCGATTCGACGCTACCCCGTGGTTTGCCGATATAGCAAATTACCACGCGAGGAATTTTCTCATCAAAGGAATGTCAACTCAACAAAAGAGGAAGTTTTTCAAGGATATTAAGCATTACTTTTGGGATGATCCCTATCTATTTCGTACATGTACGGATCAAATCATCCGTAGATGTGTATTTGGCCAAGAAGCTCTTGAAATTTTCAAGGCTTGTCATGAAGGACCCACCGGGGGCCATCATAGTGCTAATATCACCGCTCAAAAAGTATTTGATGCCGGTTTCTTTTGGCCTACGATTTATAAGGATGCTTATGAATTGATCAAATCTTGTGATGCATGTCAAAGACAAGGCAAAATTTCACATCGTGATGAGATGCCTCAAAATGCTATCCAAGTTTGTGAAATTTTCGATGTGTGGGGTATTGATTTTATAGGACCTTTTCCGTCGTCTAGAGGTAACACATATATTTTAGTAGCCGTCGATTATCTTTCTAAATGGGTTGAAGCCAAGGCGCTCCCCACCAACGATGCTAGAGTAGTTTTCAAGTTTTTTAAATCCCTTTTCTCCCGATTCCATAGGAAGGGGTTGGTTGTTCATTTTATCATAATACTTTGTCTTGCACTTTCTCCTCTTAGAAATATCACTTTCTCTTCTCTTATGATTAAGTAGCCAACCCCATCATCTTTGTTGTGTTATGATATTCATGATATATTACAATTGGTATCAAAGCTACATGGGTGTTGATTTGCTAGATTGTGTGTGGTTTCACTTGGTTAAGTTTAGATCAAACGTTTGGTGTCTTTTGATGGTTATGGTCTTATTCTTGACACTCTTTGATTCTTCATGTTTGTGATGTTTTAAGTTAGTGTTTTTATAGTTGTTATAACATTCTAGGACCAAGTTGTGCAAAAGAAACCAAGTGAAAACGTTCAAAAGGGTGATTTTTAGGTGTTTTTAGGTGAAAAAGTTCGTATTTTCTTCGTTGCGTTTTGACCTTCTGAGACATTCTTCGTTGCGTTTTGGTGAAGAAAGTACATTGCGTTTTGTCGTTTTGTATAGTACTATTGTACTGTGTTTTGTCTTATTAGAGGTTGCGTTTTGGTCGTTGCATTTTGACCTAGAGGTTGCGTTTTGGTCATTGCGTTTTGACTACAGGTTGCGTTTTGAAGACATTGTTGCGTTTTGACTAAGGAAGACTGCCCAATTTTTTAATTGGTTGCATTTTGATCAAATCTCAACGTTGCGTTTTGATCAAGTTTCAAGATTTCATTGCATTTTGATCAAATCTTAAGATTCTTTATTGCGTTTTGACTCAGATTCTTCATTGCGTTTTGACAATACTTCACTGCGTTTTGACTAATATTCTTCATTGCCTTTTGACAAAACTTCACTGCCTTTTGACAAAACTTCACTGCTTTTTGCCTAAGTTTCATTATCAACATTAAATTAACATTAATTCAACCAAACCAAATCACAATCAAACAACATATCACCTAATCCAACAAACAATCATCACTTTTAACATACAATCACTAATCATTGATCAATCAACTTAATCATATCACAAGTAATCACTATGGCTAATCTTTCAGAGGACATCCAATGTGCCAGTTCTGATACCCGACCACCTATGCTTGATAAGACTGACTTTGCATCATGGCAACAACGTATTCAATTATACTGTCGGGGTAAGGAGAATGGGGTAAACATTTTAAAGTCAATTGATGAAGGACCATTTCAGATGGGGACCACACGAGTAATTGTTGCTGAAGGAACTGAAGGTTCACTCAATCTGGGTCCTGAACGACCTTGAGTTTATTCGGATCTGTCACAGGATGAGAAGGATAGGTACAATGCAGACATTCGGGCAACAAACATCATACTTCAAGGTTTACCAAAAGATATCTATTCACTTATTAATCATTACACTGATGCAAAGGACATATGGGACAATGTGAAGATGCTTTTGGAAGGATCGGAATTAACAAAGGAAGACCGTGAATCACAACTGTATGATGACTTTGAACACTTTCGTCAGAACAAAGGCGAAACCATTCACGACTACTATGTCAGGTTTGCCAAGCTCATTAATGACATGCGGAACATCAAGATGACAATGTCAAAAATACAGTTGAACTCAAAGTTTGTGAATAACATGTTGCCTGAATGGGGTAGATTTGTTACCGCTGTGAAACTTAACAAAGGCTTAAAGGATTCAAACTTTGATCAACTATATGCTTATTTGAAGCAACACGAGGCACATGCCAACGAGAATAAGATGATGTTGGAACGTCTCACACAACAGACAGTTGATCCTCTTGCCTTGATGTCCAATGTTTCACCTCAACATTATCATTCACAATCATCAACAATTCCACCGACCACATATCATCAACCACACTCTGCTGACACCTCACAATCTGACTTGGGACTTTCTCCAACTGACAACCTAATCGAGAACCTAACCAACACACTTGCCTTACTCACCCAGTCATACAAAACCTTCCTTCCTCAAACAAACAATCAACTCAGAACTTCATCAAACCCAAGGAATCAAGCTACAGTACAAGACGGCAGGGTTGTTGTTCAGAATGTTCAGGGTCGACAGAACAGAGGACAGGGTAATAATGCACGGGGTGCAGGTGCAGCTGGTTATGGGGGAGCACAGAACAGAGTGGGGAATGCTAATCCAGGTCAAGCTAGGCAGGTTAAGTGCTACAACTGCAACGGGGTAGGCCACATAGCAAGGAACTGCACTCAACCCAAGCGTCCACAGAACTCCGAATACTTCAAAGACAAGATGTTGCTGATGCAAGCTCAAGAGAATGGGGTAGTCTTGGATGAAGAGCAGTTATTGTTCCTAGCTGGTGGACAGGACAATGCTATTGATGAAGATGTGGATGAGCAACCGGTTCAGGACTTAGCTCTCAATGTGGATAATGTATTTCAAGCTGATGATTGTGATGCTTACGATTCTGACGTTGATGAGGCTCCCACGGCACAAACTATGTTCATGGCAAATCTATCATCCGCAGATCCAGTGTGTGATGAAGCCGGTCCGTCTTATGATTCGGACATCTTATCTGAGGTACAAGAAGACATGATCACTTTCAGGATGCTAAGTGTGTGAACATTCATGGAAGAACACGAGGAGGCAGGAACGAATGTACAAACAAACTACGTTGTTGACTCACATGCTGATTATATGAGTGATAGTAATATGATTCCATATGATCAGTATGTAAAGGACAACGCAGTGCCAGTTGTACAAATAATGCAACTAACTGTTTCTAATGATATGGTTTACGTAATGAATAGATAATGATTTGCATAAGCCTAAAGGCCCTAATCGTCTTAAAGGCACCAACATATTACAGTACTGATAATAGTCATTAAATGTTGAACTTGCAATATACAAGGAAAAGTTGAACTGTAGGAAAGACGTGCCAAGTTGAATAAAAGAAAGAGAACAAAGATTGAAGAGCAACTAAGAATATTAAATTGTGAGACCGTAATATTAAGGAAGAGAATTTGAAAAAGGAACTTCATTCTGTAAAATTGCAACTTGCCTCTACCATCCAACATAACAAGTTAATGGTAGATGAAGTTACATCTTTGAAAAAGGATTTTAATCAGAAAGAAAATAAAATAACCTTGAAGAATTTTAGACTTAAAAGCTTTAAAAGATAAAGGTCGCGGATAAATAATTCAAACAAGGCCAGTCTATGTAAACATTCACATGGATGTGTAAAACCTAGTCTTATTAAATGATGAAGTGAATAAGGTAGCTATAGCTACAAGAACCCCCTAGTTCCTACATCGTGCTAGCAAGTTCGCGGCCCCAGTAGTAGTTTGTCCATGAAATTGTCACACCCAAATCATGCACCGGCCGTAGTACGTGATCTGGGAGGAGGACCCTAGAACAATCTGAAATTTTTCTAGGAAGAAAAATGGCATGATAGAAAAAAATCTAATGAATGTTTGGAGTTAATAAGTCAATATCACAAAACTGCCGTTAATACTCGAAAGAGAATTTTTTTTAGGCGACCTTCACACCACAGAAACAACTAACGCACCCCGGAACAAATATTTTGGTGCTCAAAATATTGTTAAGATGTAAAGCTGAAGCTCTCAAGAGCAGAACACCAACCTATCAAAGCGTTACTGTGTATCCTCCAAAACACACCGCAAACGCTTGTCCAAAGAGCTTCCAAACAAAAGTCAAGTGAAAATTAACATTTTTACACTTAGACAACTTTTTTCTGAATTTGAGAAAACCTATAAAAAGAGAATCACACCAACTGGGATCACTGAAGGGGAAAGGGGTTTTGAACAAACCAAGACATGTTACCTCACGGAGGTCATTCCATTTTTCAAAACTCTTCAAGAACATTTTGAGGGCATTCAAAAAGCTCTAACAAAAGAAGTTAAAGAAATAAGTGATGCCTTTGATGAGTTGGAAGCTGAACTTGACCAAAGTATTGTTTTGATCAGGAAACATGATGAGATTTGAACGAAAAACCTCTATATTGAACATGATAATATAATCGCTGATGGTTTGTCTAAAGAAGTGTTTTATGTTGCATCGAATTATGAGCTTAATGTATCTAGATTTACTGAAATGCAAAAGGCTCATAATGTTGTCAAAGCCCGTTGTCTGGAACTTGAAGCAGAGCTTTCTAATTTACGTGATAATATCCATAAGGATAATTATAATGAACTTTTAAACCAGTTTTCCAATCTTGAGGTAAATCACCTAAACTTACAGTTAAAGTATCAAAACCTTAAAGATAGTTTTCAGAATAAACCGTCTTCATCCGTTAATGATACTCCTAATTTTAACTCCGTTTTTGTGATCGGTCAAATGAAAGCTTCACTTCAAGGAAAAGACAACGTCATCCAAAAGCTAAAAATGCAAATATCTCAACTTAAGGAGACCCGTAGTAAACTAGACCGAACACTTGATTTTAGGGCCCGAGACTTTCAGATCTCACAATTTAACTGAAAAGGTTAATGGTCTTTCAGAAACAAAATAGCTTGTTTAGGGCAAAAACTGCAAAGATTAAGCAGCACACAGGGAATTGTATGATTCGATCAAGATTACGCGTGCTAAGCATACATAACAGATAATTGCCCTTAAAAATGAAAATGAGAGTCTAAAGGTCCAACTACAGAATACGGTCTCATGTGTCACTACAAATCAGGTTAAACTAAAAGTACTTGCACCAGGAAAGTATGTTATAGATGTTGAACCTATTCCCCCTCGCAATAGGAACAATAGGGAAGTTCATCTAGTTTATCACAAGCATCTTAAGGAAAGTGTAGATACACTTCGCGAAATAGTGGAAGAAGCCAAAGTTGAAAGACCTTTAGATAGATCACTCGCATTTGCTTGCCGTTACACTAAGAATTCTCAGGAACTATTAGAATATGTGTTTGGAACCTGTCCAAAGGTCTTTAATCAACAAGATAAGAAGCATGCACACACCCCTAGGAAAAAGCAAGTTACCTTTTAGGACCAAATTGAAACATCAAGTAGTACTACACACAAACATTAGAGCCATGCACACTCAGGCAGTCGAATCTCCCTTTGCCCTCTTCTACAGGAGTAAACAGCTGCACAGATATGCAAGCGATCTCAGCCTAGGAGCATACTCAAGAAACATAAGATCCCGCCAGCTAAAAGTGACAGCATGAAGAAAGTAGAAGAACACCCTAGACATTAGATCTAGTCTTAAAAACCATGATCTGTTGATTCTAGTATTACTCTAAGCGTACTGTAAATTAATTCGAAATTCTCATGTCCTGTGTTGCCAAAACATGGAACAAATGCTCTATATTTCGGCTACTCATGATATGTGTGTGGTTACTTATTTACAATCTGTGAATGCATTCCCCAATGTTAAAAATGTTGTGCATCATGTTAAGCAAGTTTGGAAACCTAAGCAAGTTAAACAAATCTGGAAACCAACTGGCAAAACACTTAACAATGTTGGTTATCAATGGAGACCCATAGGAAGAATATTCACCCTAAAGTTGTTAGTGCCCTTTTAACTATGCTCACTAAAACCTATCGGAATGTTCAGCCATTTGCTTGTGCTAACCCCACGGAACCCAACCAACATTGGGGATCCAACTTGTAGGATCTTGATTTCACACAATATGAGCTAGAGAGAGAAAGTTAGAGAGAGAGATGGTTGGGAGAGAACTAGAGAAAAACACACTATGATATGTGTGTCAAATGATTTTTTCCAACACCCTCTCACAAGGGTGTGGAGAGGGGTTAAATATGTCCTTATTAAAATGAATGCCTATGAAACGGGCTAATGAATGTGGCTTACAGTGGGTAAAGACCCGGCCCAACACCATAAATCATATATTACTAACAAAACTACGAGCTACGCTAAACATGAAAATACACGGGGTGACCGAGTCTTTTTCTTAAACCTAACAATCTCCCCCTAAGGGAGGTCACCCCAGAAATTACAATTGATATATAGCTTTTTATGAGTGATCATTAACTCCGGGCTGGTAGTCTTTAATTCTTCAAGTACTATCATATGTACGCCAAGAAGGATCTTTGAGCATATTCCTTTGACTTGTATGATCCTTTGAGCTTTCTTGAGATCATCAGCCACAGTAAATCTCTTAAATCATCCTTTTTGAATGTAGTAATGCCTCCAATGTGATGTTTTAACCTTCGACCCAGGCATGCTCACACTACCTTTCTGGAACATGATAGCAAGCATCAGAGTTATCGGGAAGCTGGTGTTTGTATGCTTTCAGCTATCATGATTCTTTGATTACAATATGAAGTGTGGAGCAGGGGTTGTGAATTGACATGTCCTCATGTCAGACACTGCTACCTACAAGTCGGATTCCTGCAAGTATACTTAGTAATAAACATCACGAAATTGTCTTTGTTCACCTTTCGTTGAATAATGTTGCAAGGACCGACAGTTCCCTCGTTAACAGGTATAAATACTGCCTAGATCAGTAAACTTCCCAAAGAGATCGCCTTACAAGGTTTCGCAGCTATGCTATCGTTCTCAAACTGAGCGTCACAAATAGACAAAAGCACGAAGAGTAAACCAGTAGATTAAAACCCAATGATTAATGAGAAATGATTGAAAATTAGTCGCGTGTCACTTAGAAAAGCGTTTTTGTGACACATCGACGGTTTTATAACATAAAATCAATATCATCTGAAACCTTTTGTTTTAAAGGATAATCTAGTCAATGTGCTCGAAAATCAGTTGTTGAGCACAATCGAAAGTTTTTCAAAAGCGAACTCGTCAATTCATATACTGGCACAAGTTTGATTCATAAAGAATCGCACCATCGTTTCTTTCCAGTTATCACAAGCTTGATCCTCAAGAGGATCTCACATGTCACCTACCAAGAGCTTGTTTGATGTTGACTCTAGAAGGATTTCCATCTTCATTGTGAGTACCTTCGTATCACTCGGATGTTCTGGCAATACCACGAGGATAATGCGTAGGACTCTTAAGATCTTTACTTGTTATCACATTGTGTGATGAGCAAGCATAGTTTGTATTAGTGTCCTAACGAGATTTACGGATGATCTCATGGCTCTAGACTCAATAGTGCATCTTTGGTATTTAGTATTCGGAGGCTGGAGCAGACTACCACCTTTTCAATATCATCTAACTCGGAGTAATAAAGACGATAGAAATGTATTGATCTCTGTGAGAAATGAAACAAGAATCCTTTGAGGGATCTTGAGTGGCTAGGGAGGGTTGTGTAGCGTATCACTGGGTCCATGAAACTTGTCTTCAATGTCAGCAATCAACCATGTGATTCTGACAGCATATGTAGTGACCCGGTTTTTGCCTAATGTTTACGATGGCGCTTTCTTTTTTACCCTTTATCTAAACATTTCTTTTCATTCTTCAACCCATCAAAGTGCTTACCGAGACTTCACTACTAGTACCTTGTTGGTATGTTCTAGTACTAGTCTTCTATCTCCAGTTCGCACTATTTCCCTTATTCTCACCTTACTCCTTTTGTTAATCATACCTAAGACTTCTACATTAACTAGTGGATTGTCCCTGGAATAGATCCCTCCCAATCCGGCTCTGGCGGGATCATGGAACATGTAACCTAAACCAAACTCCTTATACTCCGATAAAGTAAATACAAGGTCCGGTCTTTTGGTACTGTTCTCTTCGCATAAAATCATTTTAAATCAATCAAGGTACGAACGATGTAAAACATCAAAGCATTAAGTACCTCGATTGTTTTTGATTCATGAAACTGCTTCCCTCATCAACATGTGCGTGATATTCGAAATTTTTTAGCACATGAGGAGGAGTACCTGCTTAGTCGTAATAGATTCACATTTTTATCAATTAATATTTAAATCACATTCTCTCGCCCAATCAAAATTTCAAACCCTTTAAGATTTACGATCTTAATAGATTATAATAATATGTTAGAAAATATAGGAGAAAATATGGTCCTAATTAAATACAAGCCGATCTTGGAACCTAATATATGCTCCCCCTCAATAATGAGGGATTCTGTAAGTGTCAGTTATGATGAGTTTTATAAATGGATTGGGAGTTTAACAAGAAACTCCTGAAAAATTCGATATAAACTGAACACATAACACTGATTACCATCCTCTATATTGATGTACAAGATTATGATATGAAAAAACTAGGACTTTGACAGGTTTAAATCAAGTATGAGTTAGTCATAACTGTCCTCTTGCAAAGTCTTTTGTCCATCCCTCTGTTTTCCTTGCATCCAAACCAGCATTCTAAACTCCTTTTGAAATGTCTTTCCAGTAGAAGGTCGAACACATAAGAACATGAGCTTGTGTGGTTGGTGGTGTGTGGGTGTTGATGTGTCTTTCAGTAACCAATTGCTATAACAGGGTCAATGAGTGGAGTTTCGTTGGACAACAAGGTCACTATGAATGGGAACATCCATCATTGATTGAAATTGTACAATGAAAAATGGTGGAAAACGGAAAAGAGACGTTAGGTTGACTCGAGTCAGCAGATGACAGAGTTAATGGTTGTACATATAAGCTATTTCTTCTCTGCAACTACTGCTTCAGTTTTTGTATCTCAGCTTGTTTCCTCATCATTGGAGACATCATGAACTTCCTTAATAGATTAAGAGAGTAAGTTGCTTGAGCTACCAGAATTGTCCTTTGGCTCATCAGGAACCTCTAGAGTAATACCAGATCCTTCACTTGAACCTTTGGAAAGTTGTTGAATTTTATGGTCAAGCAAGCTTCATCTTTATTTAAAAGCTTCCACAGCTTCCCCTCGAATCAGCAATCCTTTCTTAAGTAGATTCACGGCTTTCTTGCACGCCGCATTGAGAAGACTTGATGTGTAAAGCCCAAATATCCGAAGTACACAATTAATTCGAACCCATAACACCAAAGTCAATTAAGACCCAGATGTATGAATTTCTCCTTATATGATAAAGATGATATAGATTGAAACATCAAAGTTAACTAAGTCTTGGATGTCATAATTATACCCTCTAAATAGCCGAAATGATAACACCTACGACAACTAAGTCCCGAATGTACACATTTCTTCTTGCAAGATACTGACTATCTAAAGGAATCACCATACTTATCAAACCTATGTGTACCTCTTTTGTCAACAAATTCGACTCCTTCGAAAATAAGCATAGGATTGGACTGATTGGGGAACTATAATCGACATCAGAAACATATCTTCAACTTCAAGGCTCTAAAACTACGTAATTAATTTCCAAACAAACCTAAGCCTATTAAAACTAATGAGTGTTTGGCTATCTTGTCGTCTGTATTTTAAACCTAAGTCACTAGTTCATGAAATTATATTTAAGCCCTTAAGTTAGAACTTATGACAACAGAAGCCCTTGGAGTTAAAATAAATTAACTAACCCCTCAAATCATTATCCATAAGAAAAAACTTTTTCCATATAATTTACCGTGACAAGAAGAAGATAATCGAAACACTTTCTCCCCTCGAACAAAGACTCGTATTCTATTTAAAGATCTATTGTATTTGTTTGAATGGTCGAAATTTCGTGAAACTCTGTTTGTGATGTCAAAAACTGATTCTGATTTGATTAGAACACTTTTTCAAATGGTTAACCCGAACATGATTTATAATCAATATATTTGAGACAAATCGTTCGGGTTATAAAACTTGGACCCATGGCAACCTAGGTCCTTCTAGTTGCAAGTAAAAAGGCGTAAGTTTCTAATTATCATATGTTGCATTCTAAACCTTAAAGGATGACACACGTAACATCTAAAGCTTAAATGAGTTAAAATACATTAACCCCCTTTTGAAAATCATGATCCGATTACAAGTCAAACCTTTTTTGATACTCCATGGCTTGAAAAATCATTTTTGAAAAATTATTAGCACATTTCTCTCCCTCAAATAATGGTCCCATTTTCTATTTAAAGAGTTGTAACCTTGTTTAGAGTGAAGAAAAATTCTTTAATAAAATCTTTTTCTGATAAGAGACTGAGATGACTGATTTGGTTTTTGAAAGACAACACCTTTTTCACCACGTGTAACACAAATAATTTTCAGAAGAATCATAGACGAAAAATCATTTGGTTAAAAAAGAAGACTTGTCTTTTGTATCAAGAAATAATGCACTAAAGCGTACATTAGATCAAGGGTGCATGAATATGAAGTAATCCATGCCCGGGAGAACTGAATCACCCGTTGTTAGGAACAGCCGTCTTTTTGGCGACATGCTTTCGTCATTTTGAAGAGCAGGTTGCAGTCTGAAATAACTACAAGCCATATAGACATGTTTTGAAAAACAGTTTGAACTTCTGCTCGAACTTCATTTAATGACCCGTGCCATTATTGAATGACATTTCTAGATCCGTAAATTTAAAACGTAACGGAAGACAACGTCCATGAAAAACATTTTTTTTTTGTATTTTCTGATTTATATTTTGTATTTATTTTTGAAAAGTTTTATAACAAGTGAAAATCTTTTTGGTTTTCCTGGTTTTATATATTATCATATGAAACATGAAGAGATACCCACCATAACCTTCAAGGTTTTTTCCGCCACATATTCATCGTTCCGGAGACATGCTTTGCATTCCAACCTTTTTCATGAGAAATTCAAGTTTTTCTTGTCCTAAGGTTTGGAGAAGATATCTGCCAGCTGAAATTATGTACCGACAAAGTAAAGCTCAACCACTCCATTTTCCTTTTGCTCCTTGATTTGCCTTGTTTTTTAGAACACCTCCCAGTTCATCTAATTTCACCTTATAAATCTACTTCAAGGTAAAATTCATCACTTGATCTGGACGAGGTACTAGCTTCTAAATCTCCAAATGTTCAAACTCATAGAGCTCTTCATGGCATCAATCCAACAGGATTTGGTTAATGCATTTTTATAACTTTTTTGGTTACTTGAAGAGATGAGAGCATCATAGTAGCAGAACAGGGCTTCGGTTTGTAGTTGGAGATCTAAAGGATATCGGCTAAGAAGGCTCACCAATAATCTTGGTCAAGCGGATGATCCTTAGGACCATTTTTTCGATTGCTCTTTGGTTGATTTACTGATGCACGTTGAGTTAGGATAACCAATTCGGGAAAGGTTTCTTTAGAGCCTAAGGTTCAATGAGATAATAGATCATTAACAGCAGCTACAAGAACAAGGTTGAAACAACACTAGGTGACGGAATAAAGTACGTATCAAACATTGGCAACAATAATGTATCCCAGACCATTCTTTGTTGGTGGAACATATGTGTTGGAGAAGGAGGTTATGTTACGAAGTACCATGAACAACTGTTTCAGAGTCAAAGGTTGGGTGTGGGTCCTGAACTGATGTGATCAGGAGCCGTATGACCATTTCTAAAATATCAATCAACATGTAGTTTATTCACACTTCTCCCCCTCAAAAATTGCATATGAGGTTGCCATTTTTGATTGAACGAGTGAATAAGGCTACAATCAAAGGGACGTTGATCCACTTGATGACAGAACGAGCATGGAAAAGCATGAAGCTTGTTGATGAGAATGGTCTTAAATAAAAAGATTTCTCCTCTTCCAAAGATAAAGCGCACTGAGCCGTACACCTTTTCTTTTCTTTGACAAGCGGGGCCTAAAGAGTTATTAGCAGACGTCATTTTGTTGACATTGAGGACTGAGGCTTGAACTGCAGTGTTCAAACGTCATTTTTCGTTGAAGAGCGAGGCCTGAATTGATGTGAATAAACATCATTTGTCGTTCATCAGATTTGAATTCCTTGAAGCCCTGCACTTAGGTTAAGAGTACCTGCACTGACATTAAGAGTTTGATCGCATTCATATGGGTTAGTAATAATCATCATTGAACCATTTGAGGTTTATCTGTCAACTTTGTTGTGTTATCATGAACATCTTTTCCAGTAGGTATCCCACTCTAAAGACTAGCAATCTTTAAAATTCTACCTGTCGGTTTCCACCTAAGACAAGATCTAGGAGTGTTTGGTTTCTCATGCACAACGGAAGACTTGTTGAGAGAAAACCTTTGTCCTATAGCAATCTGCCTACCAGGTTTCTGAGTATGACTCTTTGGTTCTACGGGGTTTGTTGTTGTTTATAGTCTTAGGAATTGAACCTTAGTACGAGAATTCACCATATTTTCAGGAATTTGAATAACAATTATCATATTTGCATTAAAGACACATTTATGGCACGTTGAGCAAACCAAAGTGTTAGGAGTCAGAAAAAAGAACTAAATTACTGAGTGATCTACTAGCGAAACACACCATTTGACATTCCATAACTACTCCTAGATACACGCAACCTCCTAATATTTGAAAGTTGCTCACAACGACCTAGGAATTTGGTTTGCTACCATTAGTATGTTTTGTAGACTATAAGTTAGGCATCACCACTAGGTTTTGAATTTCTATTTTTTTTCTTGTGTCTTTTTCCTAAGCTTCCCTAGATAGTGATTATGCGTCATATCATTTGAACCATACGGTTTCATCTTGACTATTCCTAGATGAGCCAGTGCAATCAAGTGATGATGTTTTTGCAAGCACATATTCTCGAAACTTATAGGCAAATTAATGGAAAAGTGACTAGTTTTGACAAATGTTATTCACATCAACTTGGGAGCAAAACCGAAGTTTTGAAAATTAGGCTGTTCAGATTTAAACGCATTCCGGAATTGTCTATAACACACTGAATGGTTTCTGGGTGGTTTGTAAAATCGTTTCCCTAAGATTGATGGTTTTTTGCAAAACTAAGTATCCACCTGCTATTATCCTTTTAACTTTCTTAATTCGTTTATCATGCTACATCGCAAAAACCTTTTCCTGAATACGGAGCTTTAAAATCAGCATTTTCAACGAGACTTGCTATTACTATGAGCAATCAGTTGAGTCATTATGATTTCTTTCGTCTGAATCGTATCTTTTTATAGAAGCAAAAAGGATCTTTGTAAGTCTGTTTTAAAATGCTCCATTTTCCTTATTTTAACTTCTATATTCCTGCATAATCTAGGACCACACTACTTTCTAGTTCAAATTTATTGTTTCCAAAATATCAATGTCATGTTTAACCTTGGCTTCATTACTTTTCTCATGCACATTTTTAATTTGTTTCTTCAAGTTGTTGATCGTTGAGTTTTTGGCTTGTAGCTGAGCTTTCAATTCGTTTATCTCAAAAAATTCACAAAATTCAGGAGAATCCTGATTCTTACATGGTTTGTTACTTTGAAAACTTTCTTCCTTTTGTTGTATTGAAATTTCAAGTGAAATACAATGTTTTTCAAGTTGTAAAAATCTGTTTGAAAGTTCATTATAAACTTCTTTTTCAACCATATCTTTCATTTTGAAAAACTCAGCATTAAGCAAAGGACTTTTTACTTGATATTGTTCAGCATCCTGGTCAATCTCTCCTCCCCTATGACTCATATTTGTTGAATCAGGAGTGGTATTGCTATCAACCTTTTTCAACAGATATGTGTCATAAATGGGTTCAGATTGCTTAGTATGATGTAGTTTAGTAGCAAGGACATTATGTTTAGCACTCAATTGTACCTCAGCAAATGGCACTTGGTTATTTACTAGTTTGATATTTGCATCCACAACATGTGTAATATAATTCCCTAAACTGCTGCTTGTATCATGCTTATCTGACTTTGTTCCACTGCATTCTGTAACAACTAGGCTAGTATCCAATGCTTTACTCGAATCAACCTTTCATTCACGCGTCTGCATCTGTCTTTTATTCACCCTTCTTTCATATTGTCTTTGATGACGTGTTCTTTTAGCAACAGACTTCTTAACATTCTCCATGTGCTGGATTAACTCGTCTCAAAACTATTTGACTTCGATTCCAGTGTATTTAACAAAATACTCTTCTGTCATTTGACTATCATAATCCAAGGAAAACAATGAATCGATGTACTTCTAAAACTGTCTGTTTACCACCTATAAGGCTGCCAAGGATTTTTCTTCTTGAAATTCATCTTTATCAAGTTGTTTCTTTAGTTGATCTACGTTGAGGAACATCGTACTTGTGAAAGTATCAGCATCTTGACCAAAGAGTAACATGAATGCCCGTTTGAATCCATGTTCGATACGAGTGCCTTTTAAGTCTTCTTTTGAAAGAACTTGAAGGTGAGAATGAAGTAATCAAAAATATATCATGCATCTCTCTTTTGCTTTTGACATCTTGTATTTGATTGCACGTACATCTTTTGTTGCAGAATCCAAGCTGCTTTCCTATACTGTTTTGCTAGAAGCAGTCTCTGAATTACCGTTTTCTTTCCCAGAGCAAGTGTTTTCCATGACGAATGAATCAACTTTCAATTCATGAACGGTGTTTGACTGAACTTCTTGAATCTGCAACTTCTTTTTTCTCTTTTAACTGCATCTGTCTGTCATTCATCCTGCTGTCATACTCTCATTGATGTTGTGCTCTTTCATCAATGGACTTCTTAACAGATTCCATGTGTTGGATCAATGTATCACGAAATTGTCGAACATTGGTTCGAGTGTATGCTAGAATGTACTTGCATATCATTAGACCTTCATTATAATAGAACTCGAGTTGTAGATTGATGAACGTCTGAAACTGTGTCATGAGTACTCTAAAAGCATTAAAGGATCTAATTTCTTGAAATTCTTCTTTGTCAAGTTGTTTTTCTAGTTGATCCAAGTTTAGTAACATTGTGCCTGTGAAAGTCTAAACATTTTGATCAAAGAGTGTCGTAAATGCTCGTTCGTATCCTCCCTCGGATCCAGGTTTTTTAAGTCGTTGATTGAAAGAACCTTGAGATGTGAATGAAGTAGTCGAAAAGATGCCATGCAACTTTCCTTTGCTTTGTCTTGCATTTGTTGCAACTGATGCAGCTCTTTCTCTTGTAAATTCGAATTCAAAGATTCCATTATAATTCGATGTGTGAAATGAAATTAAGGATCTTAAGTAGAGTAAGTGATTGATGTTGTGGTTAGGGTGAATCAATTCGATTTCACGGGATTTTACAATTCTATGACTTAAACCATGAAAAGAATAATCTTTTACTGGATTTTACTAAATCAAGAAGAAACTATGGAATAGGAATTGTTGTTGTTGAAAAACTTGAACTTTCGTTAACGATTGTTGATCTAGAAGGATACACGGTTACTACACTTACAAGGTGTGTGCTAGGCCGGGCTTTCTTTGGGCTTTCTATAAGTCGACCCGGTTAGCTTTCTAACTATTACATATTATAGACTATGAACTAATTAAGTAAATACGTAGAGTGACCGATCTTTTTTTGGATTCCTAACACGTCTTAGGTCTAATAATTTTATTTCGTGTAATAAGGAGAAACCTCTCGTTCTTTATCATGCTTGTTTGCTTGGCAAACAAGTAAGGATTTCGTTTGTGATTTCAGATACTGTTGTTACTTCTTCTTTTGACATTATTTGTTAGCCTCAAATAATGAGTCGAACACGGAAGTTCGTTCATTTAGAATATTAAGTCTCGGTCATATTAATTAATATACGTTGTAATAGGCTAGACGGGTAAATGGGCTCTTATATGTAAGATAACCGGTCACGTGTATCGGGCGAAAGCCCAAGTAAACCCGAGCCCGGCCAGTAGAATTACTAAAGGCATGAAAGCCTTTTAGTTTGATACATATACACCTCACCAAGGAAGGTGAGGTCGTTGGTTCATTTGTAAGACTTTCATTTTGCAAGTAAACTCTTCCACTCTCTTAACTTTCTCTCTCTAGTTTCTCTCTCTACAATTCTTCTCATCATCCTAGCTTAAATTCTTGTTCTTAATATGTAGTGAAATGATTTTTAGGATTCGACATTTGGTATCAAGAGCCTCGGGTAAATAGTGGTTGTTTTATGGTTTAATAAGCTCAAACAAAAAAAAATTCGTGGCTTATTTCTTCATATAAGCTCACGTTCGAAAAAAAATTTGGCTTATTGGTTTGCTTTTTCTCATCTACTTATTGCTCTAATCATTCTACACCTTCTTGTGTTTCATTGTCGGTTATAAGCTTAAAATTTCGTGGCTTATATTGACAATAAGCTCACGGCTTAAATTTTTTTGGGGCTTATTGATTTGTTTTGCTTATTTACTTCTTGCTTCACTTGATCTACACATTCTTGTGTTTCATTTTTAGTTATAAGCTCAAAATTTCGTGGCTTATTTTTTGCAATAAGCTCACGGCTAAAAAAAATTTAGGCTTATTGGTTTGGTTTGCTTGTTTACTCCTTCATACACTTGGTCTACATCTTCTATTGTCACTAAACTAGTTGCTTCGTTTTTATTTTTCAAGATTTTCGTGCTTATTTAGAGCTTATTTTCAAGCTTATTTCGGTTGCTTATTTTCGAAGCTCAATTATGATTGGCTTATCCCATTTGTGGTCCCAACCGGTTCTTAACAAGAAACATAGATCCACATTTTTAGCTTTACAAGATAGGGACTTCTTGTTTGGTAGTAAAAGTGGTCCACACCCGAAAGTGACTTCGAGCGGAATATGTAAGACAAGTCCAAGCGGAATACGCATGCTAATCGAAATATGCAGGAAATTTTCAAGCGAAATATGTATGTTCGTTAAGCGAAATATGCAGGTCTGACGTAAAGCGAAATATTACAATATTCAAGAAAGAAACTCTGCCAAATTTTTTGAAATTCAAGCGAAACATGCAAGATTAAGTTCAAGCGGAATATGTTTAATTCGAAGCGAAACATGCAAGATTGAATTTCAAGCGAAATATGCAATTTTAAGTTCAAGCGAAACATGCAATTTCAAGTCAAGCGAAACATGTACGATTGAGGTCAAGTGAAATGTACAACTTACATTATTCAAGCAAAATGTGTAATGCTTTGAAGCGAAATATGTCATTTTCAAAGCAAGCGAAATATGCCCAATTTCAAGCGAGATATGTCAGCTTAAGATTTTTGAACTTTCAAGACATTCAATTCACAACAAACAAACCTTAATCCAAATCAATTAACATTCACGGTTTTCTATTGATTTTGTAAAATCCCGCGAAAGACACAA